>JABFPN010006002.1:0-12208 GCA_022817305.1 Leptoteleia sp. ZL-2020
AGTCAGTAGAGATAGTAGATTGTCAGTTAGACAGTAGTAGACAGAAGGTGGTAGTTATTTGCAGTCCAATCGTAAATTTGGAATCCAGTCGTAAATTTTGATTTGATAAAGCGACTATATAATTATTATCAAACGTCAGGATTCATACATAATTGAATATTAAATTCTTATTTAAACTTAAATAAGGTTTAAGAGCGAGCAAAGCTCTAAATAATTTTTGTAAAACCCAACTTTCAATAGAAATTTAATTTCTAATAAAATTTTAAAAATAACTATAATTAGTTTCTCTTGAATTCCCACAACAATATATATATATATTTGGCGAAATAAGCCCGGGGCGGTCGAACGGGGCATGCGAGCGACACTCGCGTCGCTCCATTCTTCATAAAGCCTTCGCCCTGCACAATTTCATCCGACGTAGCCGCCCGTCTTTCCGCTTCTTTCCTATGAAATGTCTGCCTTTCCGGGCAGAATACTGCCGGGCGAAAGGGCTGGCCGGGCCGCGGCGGATACGCGACGTTAGGCGAAATTGAATTGTGGCCATCTACGTGGCCCTTCCCCGCCGCGCTCCCCCTTTGAGCGTCGAGCCGGAATTTCGATTCGCCCGAGATCCAATCCCGACGCATCCGCGGGCTTTGTTGCCGGGTAAGAGCAATCGGCCGGCGCGACTCTTCTTTTCCATTTTGCCGTTTATATTATGTTGATTCTGACGTTGTGTACGTTGCCCGCGACGAGACAAACAAATAAGGATATGGTTTTGTTAGCGACGGAACTTACGGGCTAAGCGAGCCGACGCCGCGGCGAGGCGAAGTTGCGCGAAGAAAAAGCGACGAAAACGGGCGAGGCGTTCCGCTGTTTGTCGTCAAGTTACGCGGAGTTGTTTTTCACTCGGAGATTGTTCTGTGGATTTTACATATTACCGCGCCCCGCGGATGAGACGGATTACTGCCGAAAAAGTGACGACAATTGGTTTTAAAGTTGCTTTTTATTCGTGGCGAGAATGACTTACTTTTTCCGGATTAAACCGCTTTGAATCGCCTTTAAAAATCGTTAATAATTTGTCAAATGCAACGGTCTTTATTCAAATTTGTAAGTCATATGAGTACTTATTCACAAAATCATGACATTGATATAATTTTTGGATGTAAATTAAGCATAAGCAATTGAAAAGTTACCATGGTATACGAAGAGAAAAGATTTAATAAAAGGTATTATGATTGTTAGTAAATTGGTTACATAGTTGAAGGAATTGAAAAATTACTATCTTAAGTTAGCAAAACGTATCAGCTGTTTACAAATATACCTTGAAAATTGACTATATATACTAACTCAAGATAGTAATTCTTCAATTTCTTTAACTAAATAAACAGTTTACTAACAATGTTTGTAATTTTTTATTAACTTTTTCTCCCCGCATAGTAACCGATAATTTTGGTAACATTCTGAATTGCCATTTTGTCACACCTGAATTTGGTCACAAGTTTATTTTCCTTTTCATATTTAATTCCACTTTGAAAAAGAGAATTTCAACATGAAAAACTGCCGAAAATCAAACTTAAGGATCGCGATATTGACCCGACGAGCCAAGATACAAATAACTGAAATATAAATGACACTGCACTACCCTCTCTTCCAAGATTCATCAAACATCACTACGCAAATAAAAAGATCTCGATAAAAACACTCGTAAATAATCGCGAAGATAATTGAATCGAGTCTAATAAACAGGTTCGCAAAGTAAAACCCACATATTAAATGCACCGCTGTTTTGTTGACACGGGAATTAGATTGAACCAAATTAATTCCAGTCTAATCAATAGATCTGACTCCGAACCACCTACCACCTTCCCGGTTTCAGCAAATATCCCATACCTTGGAAAAAGCGAACGGTACCAAAATGAAAAAAAAAAAACAAAAGGAAAGAAAATGTGAACGAAAATTGTAAATCATACCGCGCAAGACGTGAGCGTGCGATTCGCGTTGGATTATTAATAGCGATTCTAACGTATATCTGGGGTCCTCGCGCTATTAAATCGAACGAGCGCGTCGCTCTCGGTGGGTACACGTCGACCAATGAATGCGGTTGGTGTTTGCATAGGTTTCAGTGGATGCAATGGTCTCGGAGGGGCAGGGGGGAGGGCATAAACGGGGGGGTTCGATGGGTTGCGTCGAGCGTGCAAAGCAGCAGAGCGAACCAACCCCGTTAGAAAAAGATCGAGTTCCTTATGTACACTCAGCTGTCGGCCTGTTTTTACGGCCATTCTGTTCGGCTTGTCCCGTGCCCGACTATTGCCGGTCCGGGGAGCGCGAGTGCTCTTCCAGTTTTGATTCGCCATATCCAATTATTTCCCCTGAAAACATTGTTCCCGCGAAACCGCATAATTCGACATCGACGGGCCGCTTTGCTAAGTGGAAAAACTGACGTGGAACAAAAGTTTTTCCCCGGCCGATTCCCTATTGTTCTCGGATCATCATCGAGCTGTTTGCGTCAGGCCGAATTAAAGGCGGCTTATCAAATAGCACCACTTTTAGCGAGACCTTAGACCGTCCTCTGTGCCAGCGACAGTTATGTGTGTGCTTGCGGCGCGTGGCCCAATTTCAATTGCCTCGGGCAAACGGCAAATTAGATGCGGACGGATTATTATTACCCGTACTTTGAATGGTCAAAAGAATTCGACGCTTGCGGGATAACTCAACTTTAATATATTCGTCCCATTGGGGGTTCTTATTGCTTGAAATTGAGTTTTATATTGTGATACTTGGTAATTAGGATGACGTAAAATTATCACATCTAGGAGTGGAATAATTTAATAACGTGTAGCTAGAGGAAAAAGTTGGAGTTCAAATATGTGTACCATCTGATGTTTGAAAGATATCGTCTATGGTGTTCACACAATCAGTGTAGTAAAATTTATTATATTATTTTGCAAAGTTTCTTGGATTTATGGTGATTATATTACCATCAGAAATATTGAATTTTACTGTATTATGTGCAAAATTTTACTATAATAGTATGGTAAAACTGCAAATACTGTAGACAATAGCTTTCAATCATCAGAAGGTAATTTTAAATAGAACTTTTTGCTCATTGTATCAAATTTATTATAAATTTTACTATGTTTCTGGTAGAATTTTGAATACTTAGGAGGAACAATGATAGGTATACCTATAAATAATAATAAAATTAAATCAAAAAGATGTATAATGTACATTAGAAATTGCAAAGTTTCACTGTACTGGGGTTGAAAGGGAAATAAATGAAGAGAAGCTGGAACTTTCAGTTTACATCCACTATTCTCCATTTCCACACTTAATAATGACATCAAATGTGTCATTAGTTATGTAAATAATTTTATACTTTGCACACATTCATAATTTATTGAAAATATAGTCACTTTTAACTTGTCTCGTCAATTTTATGAGATACGGTAAATCTAAGCTGATTTCTACTAAAAACATAAATCACAATCATAAATGAATAATCAAACAAATTAAAATAACGTAACATGGAAAATGAAGATATTCCGCTGTACGAAGGGTTCATAATTTTGTTTTGCGCTCCTTTTTTAATGACATGCAACACATTACCATTGAAATTTATAGCCAGTTAAAGCGGCAGTTAAAGCCCCGGGCGAAAAATGAAAACGTTAACGAATTAATTCATCGGGAAAAATTTTTGCCGCTGATATTGTTGTACATTATATTTGTCATATTGCTCGTTTAGATTAAATACGGGATATCTACGAATGTAGCGCGGCAAAGTGTACCCAGCAAACATCATAATGGATCGCTTTCCATCTGACGAAGGTTTGTTTGTTATCGCGGGTAGCGAATATTTATACCAAATAAATTATTTCCATTTACAAAAAGTATATTTAACGATGAAATGATGAGCTGCGATTTTAATACTAAAATGAAACATCGGGGTAATCCGACGTTGTGTAATGTACACAGAAACGCCTCAATACCGTGTGAATTACGTGAAATAACATCGAATTAGGTGAAAATGGCTCGTAAAATATTTATGCCCGATGAAATGTTGCAAGGTAAATTTGAAATTGCCGGAGCTTGCGGAAGTTAGATTATAAAATGAACTGTAAAATCTCTCTTGCTCGAATTCGTAATTAAAATCGTACTTTTATTGATCTCCGCTTGAGCGATTCGACACTTTTATATTTTTAACAGTTATTAGTAACTTCATTAATAATTTTAATAACTTTATAATTAAGAAAAATCATACGTCAAAAAGAATAATCATACGAACCCCAATTCCCAAAATGCAAATATAAAAAATCTTGTTCAAAAAGAAACTTATCAAACATTCTAAATTTAATATGTTTCAAATGTGAAATTGCGTAAAAGTATACCCCTATACTAAGAAATATTGTTATCAATATTAATTATTACTTATTATACTGATTATGCTAAACTCCATCTCAGCTATTATTACAAAAATAACATTCATTTAATGTAGTCTACATGATCTAACTTACATTTCTCTCGGAGCAACTCTGACAACAACCAGTAACTAACTGGTAACTAACAACTGGCCACTAATAAGAAACAACTGATAACTAATAACGAACAGTAACTGCTTCACAGTTAGGAAAACAAGAGGAGCAATTAGAGTATAAGGCATCCGAAGATGTGATCGAAGTCTGCGTGGAAACGGTCGAATAGTGAGAGAGTTAGAGAGGGACAAGTTGAATCCAAATTTGGTATCTTGTCAAAGCAAAGAGAAGGCGGTGACTCCTGGAGAATTGGATATGATAGGCGTGCGGACGTGCATAACGCCGTACGCATATAACGTACACCCTGTGCATACTTGCCTAGCTGCACAATCAGACCGAGCGAGGCTGTGTTATTGCGAATGTTGACTCGGAGTATATTTGTCGAGCAATGGTGTTTCAGCGCGCTATGAAGGGTATGTCTGGATGCCTCAAATACAACGCTCTGTTCGGTCGTGCGACGATCATAGACGCATTACGCCGTGTCACCAAAATTAAGACACCAGCCCGCTCGACTTACGATCGGCAAACAGCCGGGGAAAAAAAGGGCCCCGGAATAAATTTGAACTGGTCGGATGTGATCAAACAGGTCGGCCGGGACCATGCATTCTCCGGCAGGTTCCGAATTTTAACCAGCGTCCATCAGATTTGCTCGGCAAACAGCAGATTTGCACAATGTATCCGGCTCTAATCCATTTGTTTAAAATGGAAACATACTTCGAACTTGTTTAGACACAGAAGGGTCCCCCGATGTTTGGTCTAACGGCTAGTGCAAATTTGCTCGCTCCTATTAAAAAATCATTAAGCTATTTGATATCTTACGAATTTCGACAAATAACAGTCCACCGTGCCGGCGTAATAAGTTACCTTTTCAACGGCGGAGCATTTACGGGTGAAATAGGTGATGGAAGAATTTCCTTTAGGATCGTGCGAGAGGATGATGTAATATTTAGCATCGTATTAAGATTAATGAATTGCCCGGTAAAGTAAGATTTGGATGATGGAATGAGCTTTGTTTTTACACCGTAGAAAATTTCTTTACAGTATACTTATTATTATCATATATATATATATAAGTATATAAAATGGTGGTTTTGGAGACATGCCCTAACTAAGACACTAGGTACGTGTTAGATATTCAAATTTTGAAGGCAAATTTTACAATTTCGTAGGGACCTTGGAAATTGAGTGTCCATAAATGAATTTAATTTGAACTGCAGGATAAAACTGTAATATAAATTATTTTTGCAAGGGTCAGAACATAAGGTGCTTTCATGGTTTAACATCAACTCGGCGCTGTTTACCCCATTCGCATCTGATTTACCATTCAAACCGGACACATACACCGAGCACACCTAATTGTGAAATCCAGGCGCACCATAAACAGGATTGATCCAATTGGCATCCGCCTTGAGTGACCGGAATTCGCGAGCGAATGTACGGCCGGGGCTTTTGGAATTTCCACTCGGGCCAATAAATAAGCCGGCGGGAAATCTTTTAATAAAGCGGTCGGCTCTTTGCTCGAAACTGCAACACAAGAAATTTCCATCTATTCGACGACGCGAATAGATTAAGTTCATCGTCGCTTTTCCGCGGATCTATGAAGTTAGCGGCAACCGACTCACGGCGAGGATCTAATTATCAGTTGGGAAAGTTTCGAGATTAATAAAACTTGGCGCGCCCTTCTACGACGAGCGAAAATCCAGGCGTCCTCGTTGAGGATCAGGCTGAGAGTGGATGGCGGGGGAGCGAACGAAATATCGGTGCAGGGGAGGGGTGGGGTTGGGAGGGGGGGTGAGGAAGCAGGCGGCAAAGGCGAAAGGGAAAAAGAAGCGCCGGCAAAAGCGAGGACGACAACGGCGTACGCGGAAGATCGAAGTCGGGGTCGCCCGGCTCCCGAATTTACCAGTCTAACGGTGGGCTGAGGGACGGATGAGGGGGGGGGAGTACTAGCGCAAGACTTGTCTTCGAGTTCGCTCGTTCCGAATCCGCGCTCCTCCACACTTTTCCGATAATTCGCTCGGCGACGGGGAGGGACGCGCGTTGTTCCATTGTGTACCTTACTTTCTCAAATATATTCGTGTCTGTCGGCGAGAGGAGTCGTTAAATCCGCCGCGGTCAGACACCGTTCGATTGTAATATGTTGATTTGGGATGACTTGTTTGCCCGAATGTTGAATTCCAGTAAATAAAAAGGTCTTCGTGGTTCGCTGTTTGAGTATCCCGTCATCTCCTTTTGCAGGGAACTCTGAAAGAAAAACGTGTTTCGATGGAGTAAAGCAATTTATATACGATACATGAAGAGAATTTACATGGGTACTATATGTGGGACATATACGGAGCCATATTTGTGACATATATGCCATATGTCCACATTTATGCTCTTAAAAGCGTTTGCTTACACAATTCCCCAGTAAAAATGAAACATATATGGTCCTTATATAGTCCATATATGTTTTAACATTTTCATATAAGGAAATAAGAAATTCAACCATACATGTTACATTTTTACTAGGGTTTCTCCTGAAGTTCCTATTCCTATATTTACATCATTTTTTTTTTGTATTCTAATTAACGTTTATCTCAATGACATATTCTCCAGTTCGAAACAACCAACGAAAAGGTTACTTCGATGAAATCCTTGCAAAATTGCCATTTTTCCGAGCGTTTCGCGCGGCGGGTTTTCCCACAAGTCGCGCGGATAGAAAGCAACCCTCCGCGGAATCGTCGCTATTTTCATAACCACATGGGATTGGGTGAAAGGGAGATGAAAGGGGACACTTGGCGACGGTGACAGTGTCGAGGACACTCGAGCGGCCACGCGAAGCGCTCTCCTCCGATCGAAGCGCTTTCTGTCCGCGCATATGCGCCAACAACGAGAGTGCTACAAATAATTTCGTGTCACGCCAAGCTGTGGTTTTACATGGCAACTCGAGTGCCGCTTTAACGCGCGGCCCCCCGGTGCGGGAATCCCCCGCGGATTCTGCCCAAAATCGGGCGCCATATTCTCGCGGAATATTTCCCTCTTATCAGACCCCCCCCCCACCGGTGGCTGTGCAATATTTCGCGCGAATTTTCGAGCGAAAAGAGGAAGCGGAGTTGCCAGACGGTGTGAATGTTGTCCCGGCGTTAACGGGGCCGAACAGCTGGAGGAGCGGCGACAGCGAAAAAGAGAGCGAAAGGCTAGGGAAAAGAATGGGCCGGTGTAAAGGGGGCGAATTAAAATTCATGAATGCTTCGAGCATCGTAAAATTCAAATTCACCGGGAAATCATCGCGACTCCCTCGAAAACAAAGGAATAAGCGCTCAAGCACGTAGCTATTATTTGAAGTTAATCTTCCTCTTTTTGGAGTCTCGCTGCGAGACAGTAGGGTGGGGGTTGGGGGGTGGGGAAGACCCTTTGCTTTTTCGAGTTGACGTAGCTGGTCGCGACAAAACTATGTTTACTCTCCTATTGTTATTATTTTCCTTTTCCTCTATTTCCTTTCGTTCTTTCTGTCTGTCTTTCTTTTTTCTTTCTGTTTTTTTTTTCTTTTTATAGCTCATTTGGGTAGGACGGATGCGAGAGGGGGTTAATAATGTTCTCGGGTGTGGGATAAGTGTTACTTAGGCTTGTGTGTCAAAACGCGCGCCGCATCAATACCCTTTCTGAACGAACCTTTCAAGCACTTGTACTTTTAAGAGTTATATTTTCCATTCGGACTCGCTGGGGGTTTGTTACACTTTGCACCAGAACTGAAGAGCTTCCGAGGGTCTGCACACGTGGTGTTTATTTTCCTGACTGGTGTCGCTCGTTAAATAGCAAAACTTAAGGAAATTCGCGAAATCGTCAAAAACTTATCAAAGGAAAAAGAGGAAGACATTGTGATCGATGGTTTCTTTTCTTTGGGATTAGAAGGTCTTTGCGGATAGAGGAATTGAATTGTTTCGCAAAGAGAAAGATTAATATTAAGTGTAGTAATTTGAAGTTTAATTTACAATTTACCTTAAGATTTTCTTGCAAATTATAAATTTCATTTCAACTCAGCGATTAATCAACATTTTATTCTCTTCATTCCGTATTCTTAAATTGTTTACTTTGATAGTTGAAGGAATGTCTTTCTGATGACCTTACGAAAAATCTTATAAGAGAACTGTTGATTCGAATAAATATTGATAAATACGAAATTGTTGGGTGGGCTTGTAAATACGTCAGATACCTAAAATTGATTACATCTAATAAGATGATTAAGTATAAGGCCAATCTATTCATTGTCAATTCGACGATACAATCTAATCGTAGATTTTAAACCAGGAAAATTGATTAAATTTAATTAAAAACAAGCTTGGATTATTTCGAAAATATTATTTTATCGTTCAGTACACCGAGACAAAAGTTGTAATAAATATTACTATAGCTTCTGAGGTTGAAGGAATATCGTCTATGATGTTCATACATTCACTATACCAATATAATAATATTTTTTATATGGTATAGTAAAAGTATTTATATTATCTTGTAAAGTAAAGCCACGATTCATGGTAATTATTACCATACTGAATATAACATTTTACTATATCATACATAAAAATTAGAACACTGGTAGGCAATATCCTTCCAACGCCAGAAGGTACGACAATTTTAATTACAACTTTTTTTCCCAGTGCACGCCCGTTACGATTACAAGCTAAGGTTTTAATTCCCAATCGTGTACCATAGAGCGTACTGTCACTTGGAAGTTACTTTTTATATTGCGCCCAACAAAAGCGACATAAACCCGGCCAATGAATGCAATTATTTCCATGCAATTACAAGGCGAAGTCTGGCGCATCGAGAATATAACACCTGAGGCGCAGCGGGGGCTCAGATTTATTGGGATTTATTGGTTGCACGGCTGGACGAGCATTGACCCCAAAACAAGAAGGGCACCGGCGGCACATCCGAAAACAATCGAAACAATCGGCCGGATTGGCCCCGTCGACCCCGGCAATATATCTCGTCAAGTTGGGGGAGTTGGTGGCCGTCGTCTTTGGCTGTTCCCCTCCCCCCGGTCGACAAAGTTCGCCCGGAGGCGCCAACAGCAACATTCTCCGCTCATCGCCCGATGCATCCGGGCGTCCCTGTGTCCCACATATGGAACCATTCGGCGGGGATAAGGCGAGCAAATCACGAGTAAGCTGCAGCGGCGGAGCGCGCGCGGCTTTGCACCCTCGGGCGAAGCCCGAGACCCTCCGCTACCAGGCGGACGGAGAGGGCAAAGGTCGCGGCCCACCGGGTGCGACAAGGACGGCAGTCAGCGATACGCCGCCGCCACGGTGGTTGCATTAAACACGAGCCTTCTCTGCTGGGGTCCCGCTCTCTTCCGTCTCCCTTTCTTTCGTATCCTTTCGGCCATTGTGCTCGCGCCCTTTCGCTCGCCCGAAGGGGCTTCCAAATAATACCGGCTAAACGCTACATATTGCTCGGTTTGTCACGAATTTGTTTTGGGATCTGAATAATGATGCCTGTCGCCCCCGACCCCGATTTGCGTGGTGAGATATCAATCAAACCTGGCCGTTTCTTGCATTGTGAAAATATTTACACAGCGGCGACAATTCCGGCTGTTTTCTGCTTTTTAAAGGATGTCTGGCGATGTTGGCTGATGTCAGTTTCGATGATGTTCCGTCATTTTCTTGTTAGGTGTCAGCCTTCGTATCGTCCGTTTATGAATCTGGGGGATATCTGGTGTAAGCGTCGGGGAAGGCTGGTAAAAATGAAACATATATGGATATGTATGTTTTTTCTTAATACATATATGGATATACATGTTTTTTTCTTAAGTCATACATGGCTATATATGGTTGATGTATGGTAATACTTTGTTTCAATATGAGGAAATTAATAAAAGCATTTATGGCTAGAATATTATATCAATTATTGCCATATATTGAGCAGGTATATCAATATATGGCCATATATGGATTAATAAAAAATATGTATGTCCATGTATGGTAATATATGTATTATGAAAAAACATGTATGTCCATGTTTTTAATTTATTAACTGGACGATATTTGGATATTCTGTAGATGTTTCTGAATATCCTCTGAACATATCAGAATATCTTTTAGATGTATCTAGGTATTGTCTCATGACAAGCTTTTACCAGAAATTGCCAGATTGTGCCAAGATATTCTGTCCAGACAATATCCAGACGTACTTGAGACTAAAAGACGTCTGGATCTTTACTCCAGGAAAGCACTCCAGTCCCAGCGGTTATGCAGATGATGCTCCCATACATCTTCCAGTTTATGTCCAGATTTTATCTACATATATAATCCCAATATATTCCATACAAAATTTAGACGCATTTTTTCACGCTATCAGTAATAAAAACAGATAAATTGCCTTAAAATAATTATGTGCAGGATTTTCTGTTTAAAATATCACCGAGGAAAATTTCATATTATAGAAGACAATCATTTGTTGACTTATATTAAAGTCAAGTTGACATTGCGCCTTATATTAAAATATCCGTCTCGACAACTGATTAAAATAAAAACTTCTTATAGATGTCGTATAAAATGCACGAAAGAAAGTATATTTAAAATTCCTTTATTTTTTATGTAACTCACAAACATCCGTATTATTTATTTATTAAATTATATATAATTTGTATCTATATGTGTAAATTTTTCTTCTATTTCTAAGAACGAAACATTAATGCGTAGTTAAATACAAATGTTCCTATTAGCAAAATAATTCTTCTATGGAATCATTCCTCGCATTAATCTTGAGTCGCGTAAAATATGAAACATTAGAGCGCACTATACTTGGAGCGAGTGATTACACACATCGCTGCTTCGCAGACGTATGTGCCGCTAAGATCTCGTCTCGTTAGCACTTAATTAACTACTCGCAGCGACTCGACCAGTTTCTGAAAACGGGAAGATGAAGAGTCCTCGATACGCGAAAAAGATGGAACGAGGGAAGAAAAAACGTGTCGCAGACGGGGAACGGTTGGATGGTTTCGCGTCGAAAACTTTCGTCGGAAAATAATCAAACGACGAGTAAAAATGTAAAATTCATCGCGCGTTAAAAAGTCACAATAATTCAATGAATGTAAAGGAAGAAAAAAAAATAATTCCCAACGGCACCACTCGTTTGTCTTCTCAAAACATTGAGAGAAAAAAAGTGAACATTGTTACCATTAAAAGTGGTTAAAATGATAATCACAGACAGAAAAGGGAATAGTAATACACTCACAAAACTGTCTATTTAAGAGTAATAGAATCTTCTTATATTAAATAGGGATTCCATTCAATATATGGACAAAATTAAATTCTATTTATAATAAGAATACATTATTCTTACAAAGCATATATTTATATTAAGAATAATTTCTATTTATATTAAATAGATGTGTTTTAAAGTAAAGAATAAAATAGTTTTAGTTTAAGAATATTCAACAGATGAAGCAAATTTAACCTAACAATGGTATGAAGTGTTTATAAATGTATATATCCACACGACATACGAATATATGTATATTTTAAATTAATTATCGACGATTAATGAAAAAAGATCAATTAGTTATATTAAAAAGTCTTGTTTGTTCCAAATAACAGAAACTGTAATTTTATTTTTCACATTAATAAGGAGGTTAACTGAAAACTGTAAAATTAAAAAAGTATTTTTATTTAATAAAAAAAGCAAAAGTATTTAATAAAAAAGCACTGGCT
>JABFPN010006003.1:0-12206 GCA_022817305.1 Leptoteleia sp. ZL-2020
TATATGTTCATATATGGATTACGAAAAAAAAATTTTCTTTACCCCATATGATCCATATATGTTTTTTCTTAATCCATATATGATCATATGTTTTTTTCGTAATCCATATATGAACATATATGTTTTTCTTAATCCATATATGACCATATATGTTTGATTTTCATAGGGTTCATACAATATTATACAATATTAAAAAATATTATGCGCGGATAAGATACCAGTAAATGAGAAATTATTAAAAATTATTAAAATGCACAAATCTTTACTGAAACTTACAAAAATTAATAGAACATTTTAGAAATATGATACACTTTAAAAAGTTCCAAGAATAAATTATTAAGGAATTCTAGAAATATGACCTTGATTAAAAAGTTTTAATACACGTTTGTGCATTTGAATAATTTTTAATAATTTCTCATTTACTGGGGTAGTGACTATTTATAAGGACGAGCCTTCCCGCGAAAGATATCCGAGCGAACCGTTCCTTCCGGCCGTGTCCGTCGTATTCTCTGAATAAAACGCAGGCGGCCATTCTCGGCCCGTCCATTCATCCCGCCGCGGCGTCTCGTTCATGCGAGCCCTGACCTACGCGCGCGTGCACGCAACTGTCCCGCTGACTTAGCGCATCGTCCCCGGCGTCGTCCCTGCGCCTAAGGTTAGTAGCCTGCAGCGCCGAGCCAACGACCTTGCGCGTGCGCGCACCGCCACTATTCCGCCCCTTAACCCTCCTTTCCCCTTCCCATTACCCCTCCCCCCTCCACTACCTACGCCGTTACTGCCCTCGTCGTTCGTTTTCGCACCTTTTTTCGGCGCGGTAGTGGGGGGGGGGGTTGGTAGAGTTTTCGCGGTTACGGCGGGTGGCGCGCCGATTAGCCATTAGGCGGTGGCAACAATTGCGCGCGCCAGATTACGGGCGCGATAGCGCGAGACGGTCGGCGCTGCCGGCGATGCGCCGACGACCGGTTCCGTCCAGGCGACCAGTGCGCCCCCCAACGGAAACTGCTCCAAGTTCGCTCCCTCGGCTTCTTCTTCCTTCTCCTCCGTCCTTTTCCCGCCTTTTTTCTTTATCTCTCGTCCTTTTTTCGCGCGTTAATTAAAGCGCGATCGGGGATACTGATTTATGGCTCATGGCCGGGCCGCGCGTTGCTTATGAGTTCGCGCGCCATTTTATGCCGCGGCATTAAATACTTTTATCGCGCGCGCTGATACGAAACGCGCGCGCGCGCGCCATCTATGTGGCAGGGCGATAAGATTTTTGCCCCGGCGCGTTTTGTCGTCTCGCTTTTCTAGGAAGATGTCAAACCCGTTTCCGTCGTTCCGATGTTCACTTTGCCGCGACGTTTCGAGTTTCCTTTTTTTTTCCCCTTTGAGATTTTTTTTCTTTGCTTTTTTTTATTTTTTTATTTTTTGTCGTTTATAGAAATTGCCGGCTTGATACCGGTCCGGTGATTGGTCAGGTTAAATGAGGCATATTGAAGATTTTAATTATTACTCGCGGAATTAATTGTAACGTGCTTTCCAGTCATTATTTGTGCATGAATTATAGGTTGGGGATATTTTATAGTATTAAAATAAGGTTTCCGTGTGTGCGAGGAAACATTTTTAAGATTTTATTAAAGTTATTGTAAAATTGTATTAAAAAGCTATTTAAAGTTTGACGAAGATTGAAATTTCCGGAAATTACTCTAAAACTTTAGTTGATGTATGAAAATTCTGAAGAAAATCTAGAAAAGTTTAAAATATTTTGCAAAAGTCTGCAATTGTTCATTATATATTTTTCCTCAAACTTTTGGAGATAAATTTATATAAAAGTTTGAAAAAATTGTAAAAATTAAAATATTCCAAAAATTTCCAGAAAGTTCTGTAGATTGTCGCAGATTTTCAGACTCAAAAATATTTGACTTAATTCATATATAGAATCAAAAAATTATGCTCTGGAAATGTCTGCAAACTCCAAAATTAAGATTTTATTATCTTTCTCGCACTTCTCTCTAGTCTTACAAAAAGAATTTCCAAATTTTTAAGAATATTTAAGAAATTTTAAAAAAACTCAAAATTTTTCAATTTTTTTATCACAAGGACAATTCTCCATGAATTAGTTAAGTGAAACAACGCCATCTACTGACTTAATTTCATATAAGGAAGTAAAAATTTCATATATGGAAATATATGTTTTTGCTTAATCCATATATGGTTGTTATATGGAAATAATTGATATAATATTCTGGCCATGTATGCATTTAATAATTTCGATCACATAAATATGGCCATATATGGATTAAGATAAAATATATATGTCCATGTATAAATTTTTTATTTCCTTATATGAAATTGTTAAAACATACATGGACCATATATGGACCATATATGAATTAAGAAAAAACAAATATGATCCATAAATGGTCATTTGTATATGAATTTTATATGTCCATGTATGAAATTGTTAAAACATGTACGGACCATATACGTTTCATTTGTACTTGGGGACAATATATGTTTGCCATATATGTCACCATATGTAGCATATGAGACAAATGTTGATTTTTATATGGTATAATATATATGCTACATATATAATGACATATATAAGACATTTATATGATGCAAATAATATATATGACATATATGCTACATATATGTCGATTTTTACATGGATGAAATTAAATATCCCTAAATTGACGAAGAAAAACAAGAAAGCAACATCGCCCGTCATTCTCAGCAACACTTCATAAATCCATATATCCCTCGGAGCATTGAGTTTGCGCGCAATAAAACCCGCCGCCTGCAATCGCGGAGATTTGAATACGGGCACTGGCGCTGCACGCTATGCGGCGATTCCGGCGCAATAAAACATTCACTTTTATCGAATGTAGTCCAAGCTGACCAGCGATTATTACGTGTAATTTCGTGCGCGGCGTTGTTTTCATACCGATTGTTTTCCGAGCTGATTGTTATAAGCCTCTTTTGTCCGTCACGACAATGGGCACAGCCCCGCGCGCGAGAACAATCGTTTGATTAAAGTGCGCCGCGCGAGGCCGGCTCTCTCGCAAGTGCGTAGGTAGCGCGATGCGCGACACCTACGTTTGCGCGCCCCTAACTCAAACGTCACCGACACGTCGGCCAACACACAATCGGGGCATCACCCGAGGAATGCCGCGCGTCCCGTTTGGAAATCAAATTTTAAGATTACGCTTCGTCGCCATTTTTATAACAACAACAATACTTGTTTTTCTATATACAAAACAGCTGAACACTGGTTAAAAAACCTATTAATTCTCATTAAATCCCATTAAGTCCTATTAAATCCCATTAACTCTTGTTAAATCCCATTAATTCTTATTAAATCCCATTAATTTTTATTAAATCCTATTAACTCTTATTAACTCCCATTAATTCTTATTAAATCCAATTAACTCTTGTTAAATCCCATTAACTCTGGTTAAATCCCATTAATTCTTATTAAATCCCATTAATTCTTATTAACTCCCATTAATTCTTATTAAATCCAATTAACTCTTGTTAAATCCCATTAACTCTGGTTAAATCCCATTAACTCTTGTTAAATCCCATTAATTCTTATTAAATCCCATTAATTCTTATTAAATCCTATTAACTCTTATTAACTCCCATTAATTCTTATTAAATCCCATTAACTCCTATTAAATCCAATTAACTTTTGTTAGATCCCATTAACTCTGGTTAAATCCCACTAACTCTTGTTAAATCCCATTAATTCCTATTGAATCCCATTAACTCTTATTAAATCCCATTTAAAATCCAATTAAAAGTTCAGTAAGATTAAACAATATAAATTTGACCGAAGTAAATCTCAATTAAAACTTATTAATATGTAGTATAAACCTATTGAGAATAGGATTCAATAGGTTTATGACCTTTTGACAAAAATTGCCAATATTTCATTAAGAATGAATAACCATATGACTAATTCAACTTAGAAATCCCATCACTATTTAATCTCATTAATAAATGTATTACTCGTACTAATAGGAATAAATAGTGATATGTCTTACAACTGAATAAGTCATATAGGTTCCTATAAAGCCAAATCGTTGAAAGATAACAGTCCCATTAAAACCAATTGTTCTGTAATCTTTTCTTGCATTATAAAAGTTTCATTAGGACTTCATTGGAATCACCAATTCAATATCATTAAACTTTCCATAAGATTTTTAATCGGATTCAATAAGACGGACTTCTAAACCGAGCAATTAGTAACATTTTCATAATATGATTTACATGTTTACATTAACGTAACATCTATTTCTGTTTCCGCCTCATAAATAAATCGTTGGAAGAAGGAACGAAAGTGAATTTGTCGAAGACTTAAAACAAAACTTGCGCAACTTCCCCGCGCATATCTTTTCCTTTAATTAAAATTTAAATGAAGCGAATTACACTTGAGGGAAATAAAATTTAAATGTACAATTCCATAATTCCGCGTCGATTCTGCGAAATAAAATTGCAAACGAACGAAGTACAATTTTTGCGAAACGGCAATGTTGCGAAATTGCCGCGGATAACCCTTCGTACGAGCGATGCAAATTGAATGGAAAAACAACAAGAAATTAACAGTATGAATATGAAATTGCGATGAATTTGTGATTTATTTCTTTCTACCACAATTGATTCCACGTAACGCCTGATCTAATCATCATAACGTGTATGTGACGCAACATTATCGGGATAATATTCAAATGGCTTTTTGAAATAGAATACATTAAAGCGCGCGCGGACATAAATAAATTACGAGCGATACACACACATGCACACACACACGTGCAATCCACGAGTGCTTTCAGAGGCACTACTTTAAAACCGCCCGAGATTAAACGATGATGAAAATTGTGTTCATTGTGGATTCGAGGTGAACAGACCCGAAAAACCATATAATCGCCGCAAGTCAAGAATTCGCCGTCGTTTGCTTATCAAATGACACGTTGTTAAAAGTGACGACTTAAAAAAAAAGGTCTCGCAATATATATATGTTCGACATTTTCAGTTTTAATGGATCCGAAGGCGGAAAAAAAACGATAAATAACGTTTTTTCCCATCCATTTTCATTATTATTATTATTATTATTATTATTATTATTATTATTATTATTATTATTATCATCATTATCATTATTATTATAATTATTATCATTATCATTATTATCATTATCATTATTATCATTATCATTATTATCATTATTATCATTATTATCATTATTATCATTATTATAATCTATTCCTTATTTGTCAAGCAATGACTTTCTCTCGATTCTGATTTCATTATTAAAATTTATTTATAATATATAATTTTAATTTAATTGTTACGGATTACAGCATGGTAAATGTTTCTTATATGGACATATATGGATAATATATGACTGTATATGTTATATAGCTTGTGTAATTTTTCATATAAATACTAATATATGTTTAATTTGAATTGCGCCCATATATGGACACATATGAAAACATATGGACCCATGAATTAATATGTATTTGGACACGAATATGTATGCAAATGTGGTCATATATATATTATATCGATGCATATGTGGAAACGTATATGGACGCATACATGAAGACATATATGGACACATATAGATACATATATGGACACATGGGAACATATATAGATGCATAAATGTACAGGTATATCGACACGTATATTAATGCATATATCGACACATATATGGAAGCATATATGTACACGTATATGGATGCCTACACCAACACATATGTAGACGTATATATAGACACATGAACACATATATAGAACCATATATGAACACATATATAGAACCAAGTATGAACACATATATAGGACCATATATGAACTCATACAGAAGCGCATATGGACACATAAAATCATATATGGATACATATAGAAGTATGTATGGACACATATAGAATCATATATAGACACACATAGAAGCATGTATGAACACATATATATAAACACATATGGACACATGTATGGATCCAAATAGCATTATTCAAATATATATTAACACACATCTGGGCATATATGTAGCAAATGATAAACATACCCAGGAAAAAATTTATATATATTGCCATATATGTCGCACATATGCCTCATATGTATCACAAATATACTACATATATACGCGATACATGTTGATTATTACATGGACATATGTAACATATGTTCTATGTCGCATATACAAATTTTACCTAAGACTATATTATATATATTATACTAATATATATAAATTACTTTTTCTCCAACCTATTTATCCATTTCTCCATCCATGTTATATATTTAAATTAATCATCCTGAATAATTTTGATACTATTAGGAAATCAGTGGCTCATGTAAATATTTTCATTAATCGGTACTACTCGAGTTACGTCATTATCAAATTCCAAAATTTATTCAAACTGTTACAAAAAATGTCGAGGATATATTCACTGCAGTGATATTTTCTCGTCTCCATCACTGAACTGAACTCAAATGTTTGATCCAAATTCATTTACCGAGTGACTATGATAGATGAAATTTTAGACTCTAACCGAGCACGCTGATGCAACGGGTCAACTGGACAACAAGCTAAATGCCTTCAGCGTTGGAATGCGCCTTGTTGCGATATTCGAACTGCCGTCAAACCGAAGGAAATTTTAATTAGATGATCGAAAATTGATTACCAAACGCACGCAGGCATTTGAAAAATGACCCTATCCGTTCCGCGTAACATAAATACCAGATCACTTGTTTCGTCTATAATTTATCTCATCGGCTACAAATAATACGTCACGCACTCACAAAACTGTCTATTTAAGAGCAATAGAATACTCTTATATTAAATAGGATTTCCATTCATTATATGGACACAACGAAATTCTCATGTTTATAATGAGAATAAATAATTCTTATAAAGCATATATTTATGTAAAGAATAATTCGAATTATTATTTTTGTCGATATTATTCTATTTCGATATTATATTTCGATATATCGATATATCTTTTTCTATATCGATATTCTATATCGATTTCTATATCGATTTCTATATCGATTTCTATATCGATATTCTATATCGATTTCTATATCGATTTCTATATCGATATTCTATATCGATTACTATATCGATTTCTATATCGATATTCTATATCGATTACTATATCGATTTCTATATCGATATTCTATATCGATTTCTACATCGATTTCTATATCGATTTCTATATCGATATTCTATATCGATATTCTATATCGATTTCTATATCGATATTCTATATCGATATTATAATATCGAATATAAATGGATCCATTTATATTAAATGGATTTTTTTTAGTGAAAAGAATAAAAATACTGTACTTTATATCAATAATTAAACTTAGTCACTCGATGCAGAGGAAAATGAAGTTTTAATTCCCCTTAGAAGACAAGTGATTTCTCGTTTGAATGGACGGAATTGTAAAAGCCAACGAAACCCGTCTATATAAACCCGGTAGGAAAAAGTTGCTTTATAAACTTTCGACTCGAGTAATAAAGAAAAACGAGGGAGCGACAAAAAAAAGGGACAATAAAGATAAGCGTTTAGTCATCGAAAGAATAGCCTGGAAAAGGTCGGCACCGAACAGAACCATTCCAAATTTCAATCATCCCAAAAATCCCAACGAGTGGGAAAGGGGGAGAGTGGAAGTGGGGACGGGGGGACGGGGGGGGGTACTTTTTCCCCGGGCCTTAATGTTGCCTTTTTGTCGTCCGAAAGCAAGAAAGTATATCGCCGGGGAAAAAGTTACGTCGCGCCGAGATGCCGTTAATGAATCCGAAAAAGTGGACGGGCGCGTCGACTTATTACGGGCCACCGAGCCGCAGGTTCTTTGGCGACGGAGAGCTCGAGGCATCAATGACCGAGAGCGAGGTGTAAAGCAGGTGCCCCATCCGAGCGGTACAGTTATCTAGCCTGATTACGTCGCGGCGACGCCGCTGCGACAATGCCTAACGCACGCACGACGCCTTATTTATCACGTGCCCCGATCGCCGCGACACCTATTTTGGTTACTTTCAATGACGTGCCTTTCCGGCGATATCAGTCGCGGTCGAGGAAAAAAAAGCAGCGCCTCGGTGCGATTCCGCGCTTAGAAATTTGTTTACTATTAAATGTATATAAATTCAGGAAATTGATAATGATAACGATAATAGAAACGATAACAATAATAAAAACAGTAATAAAAACAATAACAAGAACATCAAAAATAACAATAATAGTAAAAATAATAATAATAATAATAATAATAATAATAATAACAATAGCAATAGTAATAATAAAACCAATAATAATAATAGAAACAATAACAATAATAGTACAAATAATAATAATAAAAACTATAACAATACTAGCAATAATCACAATAATAAAACCAATAACAATAATAATAAAAACAATAATAATACTAGCAATAATCACAATAATAAAACCAATAACAATAATAGTAACAATAATAATAATAATAATAATAATAATAATAATAGTAATAATAATAATAATAATAATAATAGTGAAATAATAATAATAATAAAAACAATAATAATACTAGCAATAATCACAATAATAAAACCAATAACAATAATAAAAACAATAACAAAACTAGCAGCAATAACACTAATAAAAATAAAAACAATAATAGAAACAATAACATTAATAGAAACAATAACACTAATGGAAATAATAACAATACTAGCAACAAAAACAATAATAAAAACAATAACAATAATAGCAACAATAATAATGAAAATAATAATAAAAAAGATAATATTGCACAATGCCGATTCCGCTATCGAAAACACCGAAGGATTTTTACGTGCCTTTCAGCACGTAAAATAAGAGTCTAACAATAAACAAGCACGCTCGATGTTAAATATCGCCAAGTTTCGCAAAAAAAAAGTAAACATATTTGAGTTTACATTTATTTTATTCTCTCTTTCTTTTTCTTTCTTTCCTTTTGACATATTATACACAGAATGATTCATTCCACGCTGTAATCATCATGTCCCAAACATTTCATTGTATATATGAATGAATACCTCTATTCAATCTGGAGTTGAAAATGCCCTTTTAAATGAAAATCCTACAAGATAGCTTTCATAATGTAGGAAACTTACAAGACACTTTTAAATAAAAAGAAATACTTAAATCAGAGTTTCACATATATTATCAAGTGAAGTAGGTACAATCATGGAAAATTTAACGGAAAAAAGGATATCCGCTTTGGTAGATAATAGAGTTTGTCTACCATTTTTTAACTAATTTAGTGAGAACTTGTTTTATTGACACAAAAACACAGATATTTAATTAAATAAAATAAATATTTTTATGTTACATAAACTCTACAGCTGATTCAACCATACACTTATCTAATATAGGGACTGAACATAACCTTATTATGTCAATGATAACTGGCCCGAACTTTATTGTGTTAAGAGGATGTCAAACGAAACATTGCCACTTCGAAAACTAGAACTGGAAATACTTTGTTATTTACGATTAGATTTCAATAATATTAAAAAGGTTTATTCTACTAATGTGAACGAATCATTTTCGTATTAAAAATTATTTTAAATGCATGACATTGGATAATGTCGATAATGCAGATTGGAATAAATTTGGATAATAATTCTTTAGCTGGTTTATAAATGGCAAAAAGTATTACAAACTATTCAACTTTGTACAATTTTTCATAAATAACAATTAATACAATTTTCTACATTACCGAACCCTCTTAAGACGACACATTTCTGACATCCTCTTAAGAGGACGTTAAATATAACAAGTCAAACGAAGTCGGTAATGTAGAAAATTGTTATTCATGAAAAACTATGCAATGCTAAACACGTTGTAATAGATTTTAACAGTTTTTAACAATATTTAACAATTTTTACCATATATGGTCAAAAGCTTTTTTCTGAATCCACATATGGTCATATATGGCCATATATGGTCGATATATGGAAATAATTCATATAATATTCTATGCTTTTAATAATTTCCTTATATTGAAATTAACTATTATCATATATCAACCACATATCAACCATATATAGCCACATATGGTCAACTATCGCCATATATGAATTGAGAAAAAAACTGTAGATATCCATATATAGACATATATGTATTAATAAACATATATGTTTATATATGTTTCCATTTCTACTAGGGATGTGACATATATTTTATATATTTACCAACATATATGTCCATACAGTTCTATATACGTTTCCATATATGTTACATATATGTGGCCATATATATATGTACCAGAGTTCCTGCGAAGAACAGTACAATTTCTCTCAGTGTATCACTTCTCGACCGTTCCTGTTTCACTTCATCTCACTCATCTACTCAAATTTAATTTTACGATATAATTTATGCACTGATAAAAGATGATTTATAGTCGCTATTTTATTGACGACTCTTTCTATACGCATCTATAAATTTCATGAAACGAAATCCTTCCTTTACATAAAAGTAATAATGATAAAAGATTAGGCGTATCACAGCTCAATTAGGGTCTGACAAATATATATGTATCCAATAAATTCGTTAGATTGCTGTTATCAAAGAAATATTACAAACGTTTAAGTGGATATTACGCGTGATTTAATTTTTGTAAAAAAAAAACATTACCCCAATAATTAATGATATTGAAAAACTGGGTAATATATGTTATCATTAATATGATTAGACTAATTGATGAAAACGTTAATTGCACTAAAATTATGATATGTAAATATCAATGTGATATGTAAAATATCAATGAAATTATCATTTGTCAAGAAAATTGTAATTCTGTAAAAAGAAAAAAAAAATTGCGAGAAATTCTGAAAATCTCTGAAAGTTGTTCTTAAAATGTCAATACACGATCCACATGAAACATGATGCAGATAATTAAATATATATATATATATAAATATGTCAAATAAGCAAAATTTCAAAAAGTTTTGTTTACATAAATTGCATTGAATAAATTGCTATATTGATAGTCTTGAACGCGGGGTTTATATTTTGTCAACTAGATGTCACTTTTTTAAAAAGAATCAGTTATAAAGCTGTTTAATAAAATGTTAACCCATCCCAGATAAAAATTGATATATACAATATATAAGTTTGCCCCATATATGTAGCAAGTATGTCCCATGCGTAGCATTATATACTCCATATAAATCGCACGTGTCACATTTATGCCGCATACATGCGATGTATATGTCGCCGTATATGTAACATATATGCCACATATATGTTGATTTTTACATGGTGTAACATTAATGTTACTTATATGCGACATATATAGGACATTTATGCGTTGTAAATAATATATGTCACATATATGGGCATATATACCACACATGTCACATATATTACATATATGCAGCATATATACCACATGTCACATATGTCACATATATGCATACATGTTGATTTCAACATGGGATGCATAAAATTTATATATATTCCATATATGCCGCATATGTACGACATATATATCGCCATAAATGAAACATATATACGACATACATGTTGATCTTTAAATGGTAAAACACATACGAGACATTTAGGCGGTACAAATCATATATTTGACATATATGTCACATATATGTTGATTCTTACATAATGTAACATAAATGTCACACATATATCCCTTATGTGTTAATTTTTACAGATATAAAAGTTTATATATGTCCCATATATGCCACATATGTACAACATACATGGCATAACATATATGTTACAATAGAAATTTATATATTCCCCATATATGCCGCATATATGCCACATTAACATATATAGTTAACGTTTTGTATCCTGTACAGAGTATGATTGTGTCTAATTTTTATAACCAACGTATTAGATAATGTTTTCTCACAATTATTATTATTGGAATGGCAACTTTTGATATCCCGCAAATTTGTTACCAAACTAGGCAAAGCCTTTTATTAACAATCGGTATTTTTTCTCTCATTATAGTTTAGAACCATAATTTAGAACATTAAACAACTTATAATTACACGTAAACTTATCCCCACATATGAATAAACATAATCGCCGATCGGTTTTATGCGAATCAATCCATAAGTTTCAATAACCGGATCTATTACCACAATATATATGTGGAATGTGTGTGTGTGTGTGTGTGTGTGTGTGTGTGTGTGTGTGTGTGTGTGTGTGTGT
>JABFPN010006004.1:0-12203 GCA_022817305.1 Leptoteleia sp. ZL-2020
TTAAATTATATTCTCCCATATCTGAAAAATGGTCTGAATCTTTTGTCAAGAATTAAATCAACATTTTTAAAATAATATTTACAAAAACACTAACTCCGTGGCAGCAGGCTTACAGCATCACCTTAAATTTTAGTAAACTGTTTAATAACTGGTTTCTAAACGATATAGGCAAAGGTTAGCAATATTGAATAGCGACATCTAACGAACATAAGATAAAATAAAAAGTTTGCCAAAAACTAGATTTCAGTTTATTAACATTTGTAATCTCTGGCTTCTAATTGTTGATATTCTTTTCTCTCCGTGTAATTAGGAGGAATGTATTGCGCATCATTTTTATGAAAGCTAAGTGTTATGTAAATATTAAGTTTAAATCTTCGTACACTAATCTTTCATACCTTCGCTCTGATGTAAGATAAATAAAATTTGTTGAAATTACAAGTTAACAAACTAATAATTTTTGACATTTGAAAGGTTAGAAGTTTGCTTTTCTCCCGTAACATTACAATTTAATCGTATAAAAATAAACAAATTAACGGGGAAAACATTGTTATCTGTTTTAACGTAAAGTAGAAAACTGAATAATAAAGTTTAATGGTGCGTTATACCATACATAGATAGGCCTCCAGTAAATATTAAAGTGAATTTAACGGTAACGAGTTATTATTATTAGATCGGTCGTGTTATTCAATTTGCATAATTATGAATAATTGCATATTTACTTGCAGGTATGAAATTATTAATAAGGCTGTTGATAAACTATTTTGCGAACAAGTTTGTGAAACGATCTCTAAAAATTTAGTTAAGCCACGAGATGTTTCATATACAACTTTTATTGAATCGATACATTTCAACAAAACTTTAAGTATACTTATAACCTTGTAATATAATAATAATAATAATAATAATAATCAAACATTTTGAAATACAAAAAAACCTTTTTGTTAAGAAAATTTATGAATTTAAAATTGAATCGATAACAGGTCGAGGGATGAAGTCACGCTCAAAGAAACTGTTGGAAAAGCCGAGGCTTGCGCCTCGTCACGATTTCAGGCAAGAGCGCCGTCACAAACTGCAGAGGATCTGTAAAAGTAAAATTTCACTTTTGTCAAGGAGGGAAGGTTGCTTGTTAAACTGAACTTGTAATCATGCCAATTTAGGTGTGCACAAGGAAAATGCATTTGAGGACCGTCACACGATCAAATTCAGAAAGGAAAAAAAGGACATTGCGAAATCACATAATAAAATTGATCAGAGAGATGCAGCGGGTACGCAAACCAAGGTTCTTATTGAGAACGTTACCGAACAAAAATTAACAACTGAAGCATTCAAGTAAATCTTTGTTATTTACTTATAATGGAATTGTCGAAAATTATTCCTTTTAACTTGAGGATGATTATACAAAATACATTGTTAACAAAAGTATAAAGTTAATGAAATGTATTTATAAAATGTTTAAGTGTGTTATGCATTGAAAAAAAACCCATAATAACTTACTAGAGGCTTAACCTACAGTGTACAGAGTCCTCAAATTATTAGAGATTATAATTTATGAAATTTCTTTTTTATCGATGTACATTTTTATTCTATGCAATCAAAATTCTTACAGTGTTGATTATAATAAAACTATGAGATCAATTACAAATGACACCTCACGAAATGAAACAAGCAACGAACAATATTATGGAAAACGTATCACTTTTATTGTGCTGATTAGTACAGCGAGCACAGTTTTACTTTTTACCATCATGTTTGCCATTTGCAAAAGAACTTGCTGGTCACGAATTAGCAAATTGCAAAGGTAATGAAAATTAGTGAATTTGAATCTGAACACGTATCTGAACTAATTTAATATTTTTCAGTATTATGAAATAGTTTACCTTTTACTTTTTGAAATTTTAAAATGAAGTGTATTTATGGTTTTTCATTAAATTATGATTTACGTTTTCCTAGAATAAATATTTCCACGGATAAAAAAGTCAATATTTCTAGAAAATTCTTCCTTAAAGGCTCAATCTGTCTTAATATTTATTCACGGAAATATATCTTTTACTTGAAAATGAAAATTCATAACTAATAATAATAAAATAAGAATATAAATCAGATTTGATACATAATTTTTTATTTAATAATAAATAAAATAAATGTGCAGTTGTTTATGAGACTGACATATGTCTATAGATAATTGTATTGATTATATTATTATTCATATACTTTATATTAAAGCAATAAATTAAATCAGCAAGTATTACAAGATAAAAGACGCTCTAATCTGGGACTTGAATTGCATTTAGTACAAAATGAAATAAGTACCTGTAATACCATATACTGAAGTCTGTATTGGGTTTTGCCTTTAATTTGAAATGTACTTAGTATCTATAAATATTGCTTTTCAGGAACTGTTTTTCATTATCAAAATGTAACTAAAAAACTGACATTATAAAAGCAATATAATAAGCGGGTAAACTTTTCATATTAATTTGAAAGGTTTTCATGTTTAATTAGTTGATTGGAAACGCAATTTTGCAAATTTAATATTTTTAATAATTTAATTTTAAAACTTAATACGTAAATAAAATGATCATTTATAAATCTTAAAGAAAATACTAATATTATATAGTTTTGAATATTTATTTTAATTTTGGGTCACTGCAAATTATTTCAATGTGTATTCAACTGCATAATGAAGTGTTCTGTTTCCAAATTTGTATCAATATTATTTGACGTATGTGCAACAACAAATAACATTTGTTACACACAGTACATTCTTATTAATCGGTTTATTTAACTTGAATCAGAAACGCATCAGTTGACTTAATTTCTTTTTACGACTTAACGACGCGATAAAATTTTTTCCTCTTTTTTTCAAATAACGCCTTTTGCAGGCCTTTGTACGAGCAATCGAGCGAAGCGGAGGCATCATTTAGACAGCGTTGTACCTGCATCGACGAATCAAACGATCAAATTTATTCGTCCGATTGGCAGAGTGAAAGTGTGACGAAATGTTTGAAGTGTTGGAAAAAAAGTAAATGTTATGAAACGCGAGGAAACGCGGAAAAAGCGCCACTGATAAGCGCCAGGCGGAAGAGGAAAAGGAGAAAAAAGAGACGCAAGAAGGCAGCAAAAGATACGGCACAATCGAGCGATGAAACTTTGAACAACGAGGAGGACCTTTCAGGGAAGCGTCAAAGGCAAACCACGAGCAGACCGCTCCAAAGGAACACTCTTTTGGGAAAAATAAATCAATGCGTATATCGGCGAAATGATCCTAATTGTCAATGCTGGAAGTGCCGTGAATACGTAGCTATGCTTAACAGTAAATAAGATTTTCAATCAATCATACAAATCAGTGCTTTTGGAATTTATGATAAAGTGGAGTTGTCTGAAAATGTCAAAATAATAAACGAATATAATAAAAAGTCCTTTTCTTTATTTTAGGCTACGCTAAGGATTGAACTCAGTCCCAAGTAATACATGGTATCTTGTCATAATATCGAATGTCAATGCTAATATTATAAAGATTTCCATAATGTACCATCAGACAATTTCATGTTATCTTATAATATTTGGTATTGGTATTATATCATCGTTAATACCAATACTTTAGATGAATATAAATAATTAATAACATTAACGTATTGTAACATTATAGTAGACCACTTTACATACACAGAGAAAAGATATAATAAAAATTATTATCATTAGTAATCTTGAAAAATTAGAAAAAGTACCATTAGCAAAGCGTACCAATGTGTTGTTTAATGAAATATACATTAAATATGTTACTGATGTCTCGAGTTACCAGACATATCTTCAGTTTAAATATATACATATTTTTTCTTAAGATTTCATTAGTTTAACAATTCTGCAGAAAGATACGATTGTTATAAATGGAATGTTAACTTTTGCAGTTTGGTCGAGAAAGGCGGGTAAATCAATTAAGAGGCAATTGCAGGAATATTACTCGAGCGATTCTGATAGACTTGTATCCTATAACGATTCCGAAGGTTCGTCCGAGAGTCGGGGTATATCTAAATCCTGTGAGAAAAAAACTTTCCAGTTGAAGAATTCACAAGCGGGGGTTAAAGTTTGCGTGCAGGAGATGGCCGATAAAAAGTAGTTCGCAATTTCTACTCGTATCTGTGAAATAATGCAAAGTTCGCGACTTGGACTATAATGATTATACAAATAAGCCTGTACTTGGTTTTATTATTAAACTCTTCTTAACGTTTATTAATAAAGTTTCTTCTCTCTCGCTAATTATTTTCTTATTGAAATATTCGGGACATAGATTATTAATTTATGTTTCGGTGAAATAAATTGATTATAAGATAATTTAAAAATTTACGGATTAATTTAATTAATTAAATTTCATTGGCAATACTTTCTTTAAGTTTGCTCCTAAAATTTGATTGCATTAAATGCAATGTTTATTCACATAAATGTTGCAGTGATTCGCACAAACTATTTTAGTAATGATACTTGCTAACGTATACATTTTATAATAATTGTTATTTTTAGTATTAACTCAAATATTGACTTCATTTATCGGTGTACTCGGAATGTTTAATCTTTAAAAACTCATCGTAAATTTATTATCAAATAATAAAATGATATCAAATAATCCAAAACTATAAAATAAGTGCAGTTCTCTTAAAATGAGTAATTTTATTATTTGCTCGCTGTACACAATAAAGCGAATGAATTCATATGCAAATAATGAATGTACGCTAATAACATATTTATGCGAATTAAAAGTTGAATCGTAGACTCATATTCAAGGCACTTCATTTATCCTGTACAGAAATGAGGATAATTTTGCTGATCCTGTTGTGTCTTGTTATTATTTGCCACGGTAAATATGTGAAATAAGTTTGTTAATTAAAAATAAATTTATTGTTTTTTTTTGTTTTATGCCCGTATCGACCAATTATTTGTTTAAGAATAATTTTTAATTAAAATATATTATCATAATAATAAATATTAACGTGACGAAGATAATGGTTTAACCTGATATTTGTTCGGAGTATCAAATTTTTATATTGTTGCAAACAGTTATATCTTTTATATTGTTATATTTTCAAGTCTACGTTGTTGTTGGTTAGTGGCCACTAGAGCTATTTTCAAGTCTATATAATGATTTTGTTGAAATGCGCTAATGAGAAACGCGAATAGATTAGAATTCAATGACATTTCATTATTTATTAAAACATATAGCATTATATATATAAAGCAGACAGTCATAAACAATCTCATTAATTAATAGTTTGTGTTATGAAACAAAATTGACCCTACAATAATAATAACAACAAAACTGTCTCAAAAAATTAAGCTTCAAATAAAACACTTTGTTTATTTGATATTTTAAAAATATTAATTTTAACTAATAATATATATTTTGCCGTGTAAAATGTATTTCATTTTTCTAACTAAAATAACGTTAAATAAATTAATTTCTGAAGAAAAATAACGCAAACTGATTAATTAAAATTTATTTTCTCAATTTTACATTATTGTTCATTGCGTGCACGTGATTTCAATTGAAATTCTCGAAAAGCATTTCTCATTACGACTTATTACAAGACCTGTCCTGTAAACTTGAAAGATATACGTTTTAATATAATTCAACCTCCGCCAACATGCAATAATCCGAGTTTTGTTCGAACTTTAATAATTAAACATTTACAAATCGAATTACAAAATTAGATTATTCTAATTGTATGAAAATTTAAAACAGAAATATACTTTTCCTAAAGTTTTAAAGTCAAAGAGCTTAATATATTTTGTATAACAATATTATTTAATTTATATTTTTCATTAACTTAATGTGTAGAAAGAAAACTTGGCAAATATTGAACTAAACAATATTTATTAAAAATGTACGCGCTGTAGACTATAGATAAGAAATTGTTTAAAGCACAGAAAAGTTATTGTATAACATGGTAAAGCTACATGTTATGCTAAACAATTTAACGCCATTCCTGAAATTTTTTTTAACAAAGATATTATTTTTACACAAAGAATATTTTTCACAATGCAAATTGTTAAATACAGTATAAAAATCATTTTTATATAATAATAATATCTCAAATAATCTTTGAAAGAAATTCGTTCTAATTTTATGTTTAATAATTAATTTGTTCTCACATAAGTACAACACAAAGCACAAAAATATGACAATAATTTGATGCCATTATTTTGTACCGTTATTTAATATTCATTATATGTTCCATTCATTTTATTTTGCAATCTCGAACAATTTATCTTAAGCACTTGGTCAATGTAGGGCACTTATTCCTAAAAAAGATTTAATAAAAAAATGTATGTATTAAATGAAAATAAACAATGAACGTAATTCCAGGAGACGAGGCAGGATTTAATCATTTTTCATCCACATTCAGTGATGCTATTAGAAAGCCCTTGTCTTTTACGTGGCAACAGAATCTTGCGCTGGAAGAATTCCGTCACGATTTCGCCAATATCATCGAAAAATTTTTAAATAAGATATTGTTACAATATTATATCGCCGTGAGTATTTTGCCATTCGCTATTGCCGAATTCTTTTGTCCGCGTTTTGTATTTTTACATGGAAATTTGTCAAAGCGATTTTTTACATTTATTTGTGGTTTAGCAATTCAATTTCGCAAGCCAACCCTTTGTTCACAAAATGATAAATTCATTGTCGTTTATATAATAATTTTAACTCTTTTGCATAATTCCTTGGAAGGATAAACAAAAAATAACCGTCTTCAAAGTCAGAGGAATAAGTTAAATTTTACTGAACCCTGATTAAAATATGACAGACAACATTACTGTTTTGAACCTTTAACTTTTCTTAAAAAATACACGTCAATATTTTTAATAGTAGAGCATAGAGCATCAATTTTAAATTTTAAGCCATATTTTTCGTACTTCATCTTAACGTCCACCGCAGAAATCATTAATGCGCGCTTAAAACTTAAAATTTATAGCATTGTTGAATATTTATATTGATAATAAAATAAATAGTAAAATTAAACAAACGAAAACAGTTACTTGTTAAATGGTATTAAATCTTCATTCTGTTTGTTCACAGGGCTCGGATTATTCGAAAACGAACTATCGAATGGATTACTGCATACGACAATTAACTTTACGTGACAAGCCTCTCATGAACGAAACTGTAAATGACAGTTTGATTGAAATAAATTCCATTTTAAACAGTTATTTTAAAATTCTACCAAATTTTAATGACACCGCGCAGCAAGTGCGTACGCAGAGAATAATTTATTACTAGTTACCACTGTATTTTATAACTCAGGAATATTTGAGCATTTATTGTATTCCTTGTAACATCTTAGAGTATTTAAAAAGAAACATATTAGAAATAACAAGACTAGAACTCTAAATGCACACATATCCTCGAGTTAATGAATAAATTTCTTTCAGTTCAACTTCAACGGATGCTATTAAACCAGCAGTAATTGATTTATATCTGTGACTTATTGAATAGCACGTATAATTTCTTAATTTATAGACGTTCAATCCACTGCCGCCATTTCAACCTACTAAATATTGGAAAAACTACGAATTATCTTATTTGTTCAGGTACTTGGACAAAATACTTGACGAAAATTTGCTCAAGTTCTATTTACTGTTTGGTAATTTGTACTTGGAAGGTTGGAAAGCAACGCGACCGGTTTTGAGAACAGTGAAAAATCGATTTGCTAAAACGGTACAGTTGAAAGAATTATCTTATGCTTCGTTACCTATTTAAACGAAAGCGTATACGCGAGATTGACATTTTATTTCAAATTAATTCCTCTCAGTTTTTTCACACAACTGATTATCAGAATTATTGATTGCAAATAATTATAAAGTGAAATCCATTTAATTAGCGTTTTACTCGAGGCCAAATCAAATTTATTGCCAATTCAGTTGGTAAAATTCTGAGCAAATGTATGTTTTTCAAAACTGTCTGATTTGAGTGGATTTATTATTTATATTGTAAATGAAATTGCGTTCGAAAAATGTAGTCAAATCAAATTTCACGAACTCTTTAACTTTGTTCATTAGGAGGTTAATGCCATTTTAATTCCTTTAATAAAATTCTTGCGTTTCATTGCAGTACCTATACGGCGTTATCTTGGAAAGACTGGTGAAGGACGTCAATAGAATCAGTGCGATACAGGAAGAGATTCGACCTCTCGCCAATCGTGACATTTGGCAAAATTTTACGAGTCATTCGGACAATCTTTCTCAACTTTTCGACAAGAATTTCATAAAATATTATTGACAAATTGAATAATAGTGTAAATTTAATAGTGACATTTAAAATATTTTATATTAATTTAGGTTATGTTTGAAAAATAAAAATATTTACTATAAAAAATCGATGAGTATGTTGTACAATTGTGGATAATAATACGAGATAAGAAAATTGATCGAAAAGAGTCGTGATGGCGAGCTAACGAATTCTATTTCTATTTTTTCTAATATTTTTTAAAATACTACATTGCATGATAAATAACATTATAAATGCACGCATATATATAAATATGGAAACAACTACCAATAAATTTCTCCCAGTATATATATATAATGCTTTTTTCGTACTTATTTTATACTTATTTGAATTGTTCACTCTGACATTTGATGCTAATGCAAATACAATTCCGAAGTAAAATGAAAACAATTTTGCCCAATCTTTGTACGTTTTCAGATATAGAATACATGTTAATATAGAAGTTTTCATGCACAGCATTTTGTGCTGACTCGAATTACGTAGCTGTCCGATTTTGACAGTTCAAATAATGGCGGTAATTAAACAGATTGGGTTATTTAAAGTTATCTCGTGAAGAATAAATGAGATTTTTGCTGTTGGTGTAAATGATGTTGAATTGTTTTGTTCGAAATTAACTAAGCTAATTTCCAGCTCGGTTGACCTCACGGGTAAGTAATATTACGGCGAAGTTAACAAATGAATGAGACAAATGTAGGCGCGTGATCTTTTGACTGTTCGCTCTTATTAACAATTTCTGCAAGACGAAAGTTTTTTTATATAGTAAACAGTTACAGTAATCGTGCATCACTTGTTGAAAAATAAAAAAAAATTGTTTATAATTTTTCTTTTAAATTATGATAAAATTTTACTATAAATGGCGACAAATTCGACATGTAAGTTTATTATAGTAAAATTTCTTTTAATTAACCATAATTTTATTATTAAATTAAAGTTTAAAAAATACAGGGTGTCATTTTATTTTTGATATAATTGATATTTCTTTTTTGTTTATTTTAACCTAAGGAAATATTTATTTTGTTACCAATTGTGAAGTATTATAATTAAATAAATTATTAAATATAAAGTTGAATTAACTAGTTCTAAATGTTCTAAAATTATGCATTTTTTATTTTTTATTTTTTATTTTTTATATTTCCACAGGAAGACAAGTATCATTTTAGTTAATGGAAGTTTCTATTTCAATTTTAAAAATGAGCGCGAGAAGAAACGGCTCTGGTGGCGCGTCTAGTGACGCCAATTGGTAACTCAGAATCTTTTATCGCGCAACTAAACGGCGCAGCGTAGCGACTCCCGCCATTTCAACATGGCGCGCAGAGGAAGCAGAACAAAATGGGGAATGGATTTTGTCCATCGCAAAAAGTAAGTAATTAAACTCTTATTAAATTTAATTTGCTATTTATTCTAAAAATTCATTATATAAACAGAAAAGAATTATGAATATTTAATATATATATATATATACATGTGTACGTGGCATAAATCAAAGATAAATTACATTCTTATTATTTTTTATCAAATCCATCAAAATGGTTATTAAAAATATTATTTTTGCATCTTTTTAGTAGTAAATGACAAACCTGAAGAGATCAGAAATCCATAAACGTTTATTTCTGCATAAATTTGTAGAAAAATTTGCAACATTTTAAGACGTATATCGAACGTTTTAGAATGCTACATAACGTTCATATGTCCGCTAAGATATTTATTTTGTTAGGATACAATATTATCTAAATTTCATCTACCATTTTTAATTACAAAAAATAATAGTTACAGTAAAATGTTAAAATACGAATACTATACAAATTTCCGAGCTAATTTACGCAAGCTTACAAACGCCACCGGCAGGGCAGCGTGAGCGTTTTCATTTGTAAAAATCGTTTCATGATGAAAAACTTTCATCAAGCGTATTGTGTATTTTAATTGATTTCAGTAATATACGTTTGTTTGTCATTGTATATGTGATATTTATATAAGTATAGGTTTTTGTAGATATTGTAAATACCAAATAAAAACTTCAAGGACATTCCTTTAATTTAACAACATGAAATTGTATCGAGAAAAATATGGGAACCTAATAAAATGATACTTTTTAATTACACGGATAGGTTAGACTGATCGTCTACGATGTATTCCGTGTAATAAAAATGATAATTTCAGATTAAATTAATTTTTATTGCATTTTATAGGGGTATGTATATATTTTTTAATTAACTTATATAAAATGGTCAAGTATTTGGTTGAAATGACAAATATGATTTTCTGACGATTAAAAACAAGAGTATTTTGATAAATATTAAATTCATGCAATTCTTTATATAAATACATTGTGCAAAGCTCAACTTAAATTATATACATTTTAGTGAAATAATGGAGATTTTGTAATTGTCTATTCAAATGAGCTTATATATAATGATTTTTCTATTATACTTTTATTATTTAGAGAGTAATGTTGAAATATTTTTTGATGCAAATTAATGTATATCCAATTTAAAAATCAAAGAAAACGCAGTAACTGGATAAAAAACTTGAACGTGATCAGGTTTTAGAAACCTCATCATATTTCATTTATAAGTAAAATGTCAGATTTTATTTGATTGAAGCAATATCATTATTTAAGTTAATAAATACAAAAGGATAGTAGTCATTTTATTAGTATAAACCAATTATTTAATAATTTTAAAATTTAGAAAACATTATAGTACAAATTACTAATTATTATGTGATAATTGTGAAATATATGTGAAATGTTTTGGATGTTTGCATTATTGTTGTAATTGTGACAACCCTTTGTGTTATGATTCCCTGTGATATTATTTTAATGAGTTTTATAATACAGTTAATCTTATATTATGATTTTTATAGACTATGATAATTCAGTTTTATGTCCAAGTATTTCTGTTATTTACAGCAGATAAAAAATAGTCATAACATTTTTCATTTTCAGTTGTAAACGAATAATATGTTTACTAAACCGTAAAATTTTATACATATTGAAAAAATACAATTGTACGAATTATTGAATATAAAATGATTTGTATAAAATTTTAATTTTAGTGATCTTGCATTAATATATTAAATAGGAAACAAGTATTAATGAATGCTATATCAAATAAAATTGGTAGCTCTTATATTTAAATAATATAAAGCATTGCATTTATTTTTTTTTTGTTTAGTTAACCTTACTTTTTTACAAGAATTTAAGAAATATGTAAAAAGTGTTTTATGTAACAAGAATAACGTAAGAAATATTTTGTATTGCCTTTATTTTCAAAAAAAGAAGTTTATTTATTTCAAACAAATAATTTATTTTTGTATCATTGTACATGAATAAGTAAAATTTTTTTATAATGACAAATTATTTCTTGTATAATAATTTTCATGTGTATTTTATGTGTAATACATTTTCCATGCTTTGTATAATCTGCAGTGCAAATAGATGACTACTTGACCTTGTTATATGAGGAAACAATCTGCTAATTTGCAATTCACAAGCTTTCGATGTGTCTTCAGTAAACTGCACCATCAAGCCAATTTAATTTGCCATGGCAATTCGGAAATACAGTTCATAAATATTTGTCTCACTAAAAATTGACAAAATTTATTTGTAATTACACGTTCTTCAATTAATGGTAAATACTGGGTGTCTTATACACTAAGCAAAAAAAAAAAAAGGCCACTTTGCGCCGATGAAAAATTAACAATTTTCAAACTGCAATAACTTCGTTAATTTTCATCGGATTTACTTTTTTTTTCTTCATTTTGAAGGTTGGAGCTTTCTCTTTAAGGTGCATATCAAAATTTTTAAATCCCCCTCTTTGCCCCACTCCATGCCACTGAAAATGAAAAACATGTTTTTTACAGAAAATTTTCAAAGTTTGTAGGTGTGCACGGACGTAATCTGACATGTAATCGTAATTTCAAT
>JABFPN010006005.1:0-12202 GCA_022817305.1 Leptoteleia sp. ZL-2020
GCAGTGGTTGCTTAACCGCAATACATTAGAATCACCATTAAAGCGATGCCAATGGAAATTTTGCTTTTGACCAATTTCATATGTAGGAAAAAGTTTGTGAGGTTAGGTTCGAAGGAAATTGGATCGCTTATTATTGATAGATAAATGGTTTTTTGGAACACTTTTTGTCGTGTTTAGAGGTTTCTTTTAATGGAAAATAAGTAGAAATGAGGAACGCAAAGAACCGTGATTCACGGTGTTTGCAAATTGGATGTACACCGGGAAAAAAGTTAGGTTAGAAATTGTAGTACGATGTTAGAAAGTGGGAATAAAGTTTTATTATTTTTGTGGTATGTTCCTGGGTAAAATATTATATATACGGTATATATATAGATAAAATCATATACGAACTATGTGTGCGACATATATGACATCTATGTGTCACTTATGTGCATATGTGCCACATGTGTGTGACATATATACCACTTATATGCCATATAAATGCCACATATGTAACACATATGTTACTTATGTGCCACATATGTCACATATATGATGGTTCTTATGTGGGTTGTTATGGTTATGCGTTCAACATATATGACATCTATGTGTCACTTATGTGCTATATATGTCATATGTGCGCGACATATATGCCACTTATATGCCACATAAATGCCATATATGTCACTTATGTGCCCCATATGTCACATATATGTTGGTTCTTATGTGGGTTGTTATGGTTATGCGTTCGACATATATGACATCTATGTGTCACTTATGTGCTATATATGTCATATGTGCGCGACATATATACCACTTATATGCCACATAAATGCCACATATGTAACACATATATGTCACTTATGTGCCCCATATGTCACATATATTATGATTCACTTTAATCAAAATGGTTGTTTATTTTATAACTTCTTTTATAACATATAATAGATATGTCATGTAATACTTTACTCTGGACTTTCGTACGGTATAATAATTCTTAACCTGACTTTTTTTTGATGGTAAAGGACGTGATTTCAAATCTCAGTATTATTAAACGAAATCAATTTTTTTTAATTTTAAAAATAAAGGCGCGTCGTTTTAATGCACTTTTTATTTATAAATTTTGAATGAAAAGTTCTTTAATTATACACTTCACTTAATTAAATATCAACATTTATTTCTCACTGAGAAATTAAAATTTAAAATATTACATTATTTTTGAGGTTTTAATTTTTCGCGCCAAAAATGTCCCTACTTTAACCTCACTTTTAAATTTGCAAATAATGAATTTTTGGTACGTTAGTTTGTTATATTAAAAATACGTATTGAATTTCAAGTAAAAATGAAAATTATTTTGATATTTGCAAATCAAATTACTCTGTACATAAGAGGAATGTTTGCGATTGGATTTGTCGCCAATCGGCGATACGCCACCTTGACTGTTTGACTGATCGTGCCATGCTAATTCCGTTTGATTCAACGATTTCGCCATTTATCCGAGGAGCGAAAGTCGAACGTTGGATTCATCATTTCTCATTGAGAATCGCGCACCGACTTCAATGTGCCTTTTTTTTCAAGGACAAAATGAAATTGCGCAATTTCGAATTTCGCGTTACCGCAACTTATCGGCGCGTTAATCAATCAATTTGATATACAATAATCGATAAAACTTGTCAATTGTGAATAGCTAATTTTGAATTGCAAAACTGAATTATTAATTCAATTATTCACTCGTCCCAACAGCTCGACGTGCGCCACAACTAACGAAAAATCGTTACAATAAATGTATCATTATTCAGTGATTAGATATTTTGTTAAAACGAAAAAATCATTGATATGTTCATTTTAAGACATTCTTACCATAAAAGTAAACGTAAACATTAATAAAAATGACGGGGAAAAAAGTTGCTACGGAGATTTGAACTTTGACTTTGCGCGTGCGTTACGCAACAGACTCTGAAGTCCGCAATAATCTAGTCGAAACTTATTAAAGTTTTTCACCGTGATTTAAACTCAATAGCGGGAATATTATTGTCGTAAATCTCTGAAAAATAGTGAGTTTATTATTATTGTTATTGTTGTTGTTATTATTATGATTATTATTGCTTTTATTATTATTATTGTCGTTGTTATTATTTAAATTGTTGTTTTTGTTGTTGTTATTGTTATTATTGGTGATGTTATCGTTGTTACTGTAATTATTGTTATTATTATTGTTATTTGTGTTATTGTTATTGGTGTTGTAATGGTTTTTATTGTTATTATTGTTGTTATTATTTGTGTTGTTATTGTTGCTTCTATTGCTGTTTCTATTATTTTTGTTATTATTGTTGCTGTTATTGTTATTGTTATTATAAATATTGTTGTCATTGTTATTGTTATTATTAATATTGTTATTATTAACATCGTTGTTATTGTTATTATTATTATTAATATTGTTGTTATTATTATTATTACTATTAATATCGTTGTTATTGTTATTATTATTAATATCGTTGTTATTGTTATTGTTATTATTAATATTGTTATTGTTATTATTATTATTAATAATGTTGTTATTGTTATTATAAGTTGGGCGTTGACTGTTCATATAAAATCGAACGTCGCTGAAACTGGGCATTTTCACTTGGTTTATACTTGGAACAAGATAAAGAATGATGGATATAAAACGAATCGATTCGGCGAACTAAGTTATTCGATATTGATTAAAGTGACCGCGAGAGAGTTGGATCTCGTGTAAATCTGAGATTTGTGCCATGTTGAGGAAAGTACGTAGCTCTTTCTCACGACGAGCGGAATGAGGATGACGACGGGCGTTATAGGCGAGTTCGGGGACCACGACGAAAGGCATCAAACGAAGTTTACAGAGTGAACGGCGGAAGTATCGTTTATTTTAATGATCGCAAAAATGTCCCTCGGTTGAGGTTAGGTTTCGAGGCTACCCAAGATACGAGACAGCTGACGCAATGATTGTTTATTGGTTTAATTCCGAGAATATAAGAATAAATTTTCAGATTCTTTAAACATTTTTCTGAAAAATTCTGCACAATTGCAGCAATTTTTACTAAATTCTAAGTGCAACAATTTCTTAGAATTTTCGGTATTTGTAGAATATTTGCAGAATTTTAGGAAATTTCAGAACTTTTACAGAATTTTTGTATAAACTCGTCAAGTTCAGCGATTTTGCAGAACTTTTAAGATATCTTTGGAATTGCTTGCATAATATTTGCAGAATTTTAGAGCTTTTGCAGAATATGTTTAGAACTTTGCAAAGATTTAGAGCTTTTGCCGAACTTTTCAGCAAATTTTCCGAGGTGTTTGCAGAATATTAGTGTTTTAGCAGAATATTTTAAAAATTTTGCAGAATTTTAGTGTTTTAGCAGAATATTATCAAAATTGCTGAGTTTTTGCAGAACTTTTCAGGTATTTCCGGTACTATTTGCTGAATATTTTTGGAATTTAGCAAAATTTTAGAACTTTTGCAGATTTTCCGGAGAAATTTGTCCATCGTCACCAAAATCTTATAAATCAGCAAAGTACGTGCGATTAAAATCCATCCCTGAGACCTATAGCGTTCATAAAATCGTTTAATTTTTATTTTCACGTGACTCTTTTCGTTAGTTTTTCTAAGAGAACGCTTCAGAATACAATCGGCCGTTTAGATTCACAAAAAGCCGGTATTACGTGTGCACAATTTCCCGCCAAGACGCATCCTCAATCTGGCAAGAGCTAGCAACCATGAAGTCAATTATGCGCTCTTAGCGCGCAACAGTGCATTTAAACGCAGCCACTTTTACTCACTAAAATGTTTACATGCTGCCTGCTAAAAATTATGCCTCGTTTTAGTTATTCCTTATAATTGCTCCTATCTTTTATTTATTTATTTTTTTCGGGTATTTTAAAAAGATACAATGTTTTGAAATAAATAAAAATATTTTTATTGTATATTAGGTTCAGTATTAGTTATAATATATAATATCTATTTGAGAACCAATCAAAATTAGATAAATTATTCTACAAATTTAATTTTTTTTAGTTTGCAATAAAAAAAAAATGTTGTTGAACTTTTGACATTTTTTAGACAAGCTTAATAACGGATAAAATAAAATTTATACGATTGGTACAGCCTTCCATAAAAGTGTCTGATTTGCAAATAACGCACATTTCAATAATTTCGACTAAATTATCGTCTTATATAAACAACGTCCATCTTACGCAAGTGAATTTACGTAATTATATTTGTATGTAAAATTGGATCTTAGGTCATCGTTCAATTATGATTGAAAATGTATATACATTTTTTTTCCTTTAGAGCTAAAAATTAATACCCGATGCCGGTAGGTCAAGCAAACTCAATTCCGAGCTAAAATTAAACAAAAAGTATTTGCGATAAGGGGAAGAGAAAAAAAAACGAATAAAGATGCGACATTTAACATCTTTGAGCAGGTTCGCTCTTTCGTCGTTTGATTATTAGACCAAAGATCGATTGTTTTTGTAATTCCCGCGTTGCTCAACGCGAAGATATTTGTCGTCTTTTATTAATTCTTTTTCCTTTTTTCCTTTTTTTTTCCTTTTGCTTCCATTCGACCGGTTATATTGAATAGTAATTGCTCGAAAAAGTCACGTAGGTTGAGATAAACTCTGGCTTTTAGCAATGGAAATTTTGAATGGAAATTTTCGACAATCTATTTGTAATCACATACTAAATGTGCTCGAAAGAACTTGTCGTGTATTTTCCTTGGCTCTTTGTTACGCTATCGGCCTTTTTACAAATGCATTAATTTTAATGGCAATTTTAAGTAGAAGAAATTTCGAAAATTAACGATGGAACGGAAGAGTGAAACGATTTTAAAATTTAGCATGTAAAAAAGCAATGTTAATAATATTGTTTGTTTACATCCAAAGGACATACAAATGGATGTAAATACAAAACAAATACAATATTTGTTTACATCTTGTATTTTTAAAACGTTTGTAAATACTTGGAAGGTCAAATTAATGGAAATAAAATCAATAATATTGTTTGTTTACGTCCAAAGGACATACTAATGGATGTAAATACCAAACAAATACAATGTTTGTTTACATTTTGTATTTTTAAAACGTTTGCAAATATTTGGAAGGTCAAATTAATAGAAATAAAACAACAATATTGTTTATTTACATCCAATGGGCTCAAAGATGGATGTAAATACAAAACAAAAATAAAATTTGTTTACATTTCGTATGTTGCAAAGGTTTGTAAATATTTGAAAGGGCAAATTATTAGAAAGCAAAACAATAATATTGATTATTTACATCCAAAGGACATACAAATGGATGTAAATACAAAACAAATACAAAGTTTCCTTACACTTCGTATTTTGCAAAGGTTTGTAAATATTAGGAAGGAAATTAATGAAACAAAAACTTATTATTAAATTATTGTTTATTTACATCCGAAGGACATGTAAGAATGGAATGAAAAATGAAAGAAGATCCAGATTTGTTTACGTTTTGTATTTAAAGAACGCTCCAGTTTGTATCGCCATGAATTAAAGACCGAAACAGTTGCATAAAGATGACGGATAAGGACGCCACTTTGCATGTCAAATTGCTGCACATTGCTTATGGAACTATTAAGCATTTCTCCTCGAGACGGCGCGGAGGTTTACAACCTCTTCCTTTTTCCCATGACTAAGTCAGAGAAATTCTAATTAGCTTGTCATTGAAAACACATCAGTCGGCTTTCTTCGATGAAATCGACGTACGCCAACGGAAGAAGTACAATGTGTCGAGCATGTCGAAATGTTAACATGGATTTATGCACAGAAAGTAATTTATTATTAGTTACTTCATTATGGAAGTGAAGAGGAAAACGTATTTAAAATCGAACGCACAAAAACACAATGTTTGTAGATATTTCGGAGGTCAAATTAATGTAAATAAAAGCAATATTGTTTGTTTACACGGAGAAAAAAGAATATTAAAAATTAGAAACCTAGGGATTTCAAATTTCAATAAACTGAATTCTCTAACTGAATATATTTTAAAGAAGATATTTCGAAAAAAATGTCGTTATCAAGGAATAAAACCCGATATATAACGATATATGTCTATATTTATAGGTATTATAAAATACAGTTGCAACTACTAATAAATTCTTTCAGTGTAAAGCATAATCCATTAATCGATTTAGAATAACTTTTCCTAAATAAAAAAATATCTAACCAATTTAATATGGTTTTCTTTTTATGTTGCAGGTTAGTACCACTGCTGTGTGATTCATGGTAAAAAATTGAAATATGACATTTCTTTCCTTAAATATGTAAGTTAAATTATTTACTTATATTTACGAATATTTATAATTCGTTTTCACTTAATATTCATATTTGGCGCGGATGCGCGCGCATTTTATTTAATAACTACAACTTCACGTTGAGCTTAGCTTTTCAAGAACGGATGTAAATAAAGGTGCACAGAGAAAACAACGAACATAACAATCAAGCTGCATCGAGAATCTTGGAATCACGTGAACACACGTACAAACCATAACATAATAAACATACGTTAAAGCGTAAACGTAAACATACCTAAACGCTTCAGTCGTTGAATACACATTACGCAATTTTGACGTGTCTTAAAAAACGAGGTACAATCTGACAGAAACAAATATCAATTTTTAATAAAAAATTTATTAGCTTACCATTATACTTGCAGAATATCATTATATGGTAAACTAAATTATCATAAGTTTTAAAATTAGTTTATTAAAAATTGTGATGCAGTTTTGTACAATTCTGTTAGCGACACCTAATGGATAAGATACAAAATAAAAGGTTTGTCAGAAATTCTCTAGTAAAAATAAAACTTATGTCCTCATATATTTTTTATTAATACTAAGTTTGAAATGTTTAATATTCCTTCTTCTCCGCGTACATTATATACCTCAACTGTAAAAAGTGTGCTTGCGAGAAACTTTTGCGCAATACGCGCAGTATACATTTAGCGCGTGGTGCTGGCAACACAAGTTGAAATAATATATTAAAACTAAATATTCTTGTAGAGTCATGAGTAATCATCGCACCAAACACATTAGTTGTAATGCTAAAATTTGAAATTATTGACGGATAAATGTTGACTTCAACTTTAGTGTTTAAATACCATGATAGATTTTGAATAATGACCACAATAAAGGTCGAAACGTCATTAATCAGAAATTGAATGATTTAATTTCTTATACCCTTTTAAGGTGAAACGTCACTCGTTGGCCAACTCAAAATGAGGATAACCTCAAAAATAATACATATCTTTAATACATATTTTAAAAAAAAGTAATTTAAAACATTCTAAACTTATTTAACTGTGAACGTACGTTGCGTCTTTCTTAAATGAATGTTTATTTCACAATATATTTAAAGATATGTATTATTTTTGAGGTTATCCTCATTTTGAGTTGGCCAACAAGTGACTTGTCACCATAATATGATTGTCTGTTATAGGACTGAAAAATAAGACGTTTTCAAAACACAAAATATGAATAAAGATTGTTTTTGTTTTGTATTTACTTCCATTTTCATGTCCTTTGGATGTAAACAAACAATATTATTGTTTTTGTTGTATTAATTTGACCTTCCGAGTATTTACAAACATTAGTTTTGTATATAGACAATATTAAAAACGTTTCATTCTTCAGTTCCATTTGTCTGTTGTATAAAAATTTACGGTTCGAAGAGAAAAAAATACAAATAAAATTATTAACAGACGTTAAAAATATATCATTAAAACTACATATACTTGAAAAACGTTGACAGGATTATTTGAAAACATTGAAAAATGTTAATGTTTTCAAATAAACAATTGCAATGCTTTCCGCATGGCGGAGCCGGCGGATCGCAATTTAAATTGTCCCGTCTAGTGACTTTCGGTCTAGTGTAAGCCATTAATTTTCGAGGCACCGTCGTAAGAGGATTTTGCAGAAATTCCATCAAAGTCATCGTCAGAACCTGCTCGCTGCATATCAACAAATCTGTCGTCTCTGTTCAGCCGCGCGATCGCGGCTCGCGCTCTCCTTGGCGCGACGGTCTCTACGTGAGAGGACGTTGTTGAACCACATACATATACATACTCTATACATCTTCGCTTCGCCATTTTCCTAAGGTGCGTTGCTTTCGAGGAGGTCGCGAGCAAGGCCACTGCTCGGGTCGTTAACCGCCGGCCCGATATCACGTACCGCGCTTCAAATTTATTTTACGACCCCTGCCGACCGTTTGCCTCCAAATTGTACCCATTTCAGCTGCGCTACAAATTAGGATCGATCAGTTGTTGCGGGAATTAGAATCACGTTTTTGCGCTTGATTTTGTATTCGCGGCGCGCGAAAAAGGTTAAATGTATAAATAAACGATGACGGCGCCTCGGAGGTAAAATCTAGGGACTTTTTGAAAATAAGTGAGAGCGAGCTAAACATTTATTTAAGTGTTTCGTCAGAGACGAGAAATCACATTTTTTTATTTGATATATTTTATTGAAAGTAAAGAATTCTTCTTTTTTTTCATTTGGTATAATTATATAGAAGTTGATTTTTTACTTTCAAAATATTTTACCTTGGCTCGTCGACACGCTTCCGCGACCCTTGATTTAATATAATTTAATTATTTTCGCAAAGTTTTGGTAAACATTTATTAATTTGGATAAATCTTATGAATTGGACAATCCTATTTGCTTTTTATAAATAAAAAGTAATTCTAATACCGGCAGGTTTACCAATGTATAAGAACAAAAAAAATTTTTCGACACGATATGGTAAAAATTATTATACGGTGTACGCTGATAAGAATATGACGTGTGTAGATAATCATAATATACAGTTCAGTAAAACTGTTACACGAAGTGCAATGTTTTGATAATTTTACATTTTGGTTACATTAAAAGTTTACAATCAATAAATTCATTTTTAACCAGTTCAGCTCAACGTGAAGTTGTAGTTGCTAGGTAAAAAAGCGCGCGCATCCGCGCCAATTATGAATGTTAAGTGAAAATGAATTATTCGATTGAAATGAATTGTGATACATAATTTATAGTTATTTTGAAAATTAAATATTTCAGCCAACTATGAAATATTTTTGTTATTTTTTATATTTTATATACTCTTGTAGAAAAATCATAATAGTTTATGTAACTAGATTTTAGTTGAATGAGCCGAATTAGCTAAAACATCTAACATTTATAGTTTAAGTTGGTAGCACTTGTATTGAAATAGAAACATAACAATGTAACGTTTGGAATAAAGTTTCTATTTCAGTACCAGTGCTACCAACTTAAACTGGATATAGGACTAGCTTACACTGTAAAAAATGCTATGTTGAATCAAGTAAAATCGAGTTGAATCAACTCGTTTTCCGAGTCAAATATGATCAAGCTTATTTATAATTTGACATAGCTCATTTTATTAATACAAATAAAATATCTTTTGAGTTTAATTAACTCTATGTATACTTGGTAAGGAAAAATATTTTATTTAATAATTTTATAAAAAAATCTTTTCATCATCTCGCCTTGGCTAGGATTTGAACTCGGTAGGTACATATTTTATCATGTAGTTAAAACTTAAACCACTGCGCCAACGTCGCTGTTTCGTAACGTGAGATATACACCGACTGTCATTTCACTAATTTCAATTATTCAATTGGAATATCGAGTCAATTCAACTATATAAATATGGGAGATTTAACTCGAATATGGTTGTTTCAAGTATGCCTTCATTAACTCTACCATTGAGTTGGAATCACTCAACATTTTTTTTTCAGTGTAGTTAATTATTATAAATAAATACACCTAATTATAAATAAAAAATACACATAAAGTTTATTACTTGTTACAATAGAAATAACCAAGAGTTCAGGGTAACCAACTTTACAAGTTAATATAAACAATTTTACTATACCATACGTAAAATGTTATTATGTTGGTATACACTGAGAAAAAGGATATATCACAAATTACTATTTTTTGTACCAATTTGAGGATATATTGGAAAAGTAATTATTTCTACTATTAATAATAGTAAAATTTAAAAGTCATGTAGTAAATATTAGTACAAAGGTATTACAAATTACTATTTTTTGTATCAATTTGAGGATATATTGGAAAAGTAATTATTTCTACTGTTAATAATAGTAAAATTTAAAAGTCATGTAGTAAATATTAGTAGAAAAGTACTACAAATCGCTTTGATAATTATCATTTTTACTATTTTTAATAGTAAAACTTTTCACTCTTCAGAGATATCCTCAAATGGATATAAATTGTTTTCAATTTTACTATTACTTTTTTCTCAGTGTAGGAATATTATTTCAAATTTGAGAATTGACAATGACAATTTTAATTTTCACTTTTCCATTCGAAAGTGTCAAATTTGATCGTTGATTTTTGACTTTTAAAATTTGCATTAAAAGAACCGCGGCGGCACTTTGCGAACTTTTTGGAATTTAATGAAGTCGTTTAAATGCAGATGGGTCTGAAAAGTGTAATAATTGAAAGCGCTTGGTATGCATATTCAGACGTTCGTGACACCGGCGATATAGAGCGGAATGCACCGGGGGATTCATTTAACCATTAGAATTGGTGTAAGCCGAAGTATCATAAACGCCAATCTTCCAATTAAAATAGTTGTTCAGATCTGCAATCCGTTGAGACCATCAATCCCAATCCCGCTCAATGTACTCCGGCCGCGCGCTGATACCATCAGACATTGCCCCGGGAGAAAATTGTACTTGAATCAATGAACCGAAAAATTGTACGCGCGAGCAATAAAAAAGGATATATCAGTTATACTTGTGAAACTTTTATAAATTGGACGAGAACGGATACGGTTTGTTTATGTATCATTTTCATAATTAATTATGAGTTTCAATCGGCTCGCGCGATTAAGAAATATGAAAGTTTACGGCAAAAAAGATCCAGGCAATTACAAACGGTGAAAAATAAAAGTCCCTAAATTATATTCGGATTAAGCCTCTTCGAGAAAGCGGACGATTACCAGCAACAATATTTAAAAAATAGTTCAACTATTTTTCTTTCCTTTTTTTTTTTGCAAGAAAGTTAATGGTACTTTTGAGGGACAGGTTAATTTTTTATATTTCTTGGAGTTTATTTCGAAAATCATGATTTCATGAATATATCAACGTATCCCCATATTAATTTTTAAAGGGATACGTTCACGTATTCACGAAATCATAAGTGATTTTCTAAATATGCCCCCTGGCGTAGGGTTGGTGAATGTAGTTAGTCTGCTGAAATATATAGGATTTCCTAACCTAGAAGTTCCTAAATTTTATTCGAATTAAGCGTCTTCGAGAAAGTTTATGATTACTAGCAACAATATTTAAAAATAGTTTAACTATTTTTCCATTTTTCTTTCCTTTTTTGCAAGAAAATTAATGGCACTTTCGAAAAACAGGTTAATTTTGTACGTTTCTTGGGGTCTAATCTGAAAATCAAGATTTTATTGATATATCAACGTATCCTTGTATTAATTTTTGAAGGGGTGCGTTCACGTAGTCGCGAAATCATTCCTGATTTTCAGAATATGCCCTCTGGCGTAGGATTAGTGAATTAATTAATCCGCTGAAAAATATACAATTTCCTAACCTAGAAGAGTTTGCATTAACCCGTTTTAAATTTCCCTCCAAAATTTTTGAAATTTCAAACCAACGCCTCGACTTAATATCACATTTAATATATAAAAAAAGGACTTCCTCGAAAGTACCGCCATTCAAAGTTACATAAATTTATATAATAACTTGCCTTAAGGCGAATTTCCATGTCACCTCAGTGGCATCCAAACAAGCCCCGGTGTAACGAGTGAAAAAAGGGTAGAAGGAAGAGCATCAAATTGCTTAATTACAAAATCTGGTGACTCACCGCGGTGAAATGGCAAAAAAGCAGCGAGGAATCGCGCGGAGGTATTTTAAAGCGTCCCTACGCACTTTCTGGCGTAAAAACCGCGGGGACTTTTTTTCCCGCCAATGCCAATTTAAAACGCATTCCGAGCAATTCCTAACCCTCCCCTTACTTCCGCCATTCCTCGGCAACCTTCGGCTTGTTAATATTGACGAGCAAAAGAGCTCGCATAATAGCAATTAGAAGGCGCGCTGACGTCACAATGTCGCAACGGATTGCGTAATATGGCGAAATTTTCACTCCTTTTTTTTTCTCTCTTTCTTCTTCTTTCCAACGACGATT
>JABFPN010006006.1:0-12197 GCA_022817305.1 Leptoteleia sp. ZL-2020
TTTTTTTTTTTTTTTTTTTTTTTTTTTTTCGACAATACTGTTATTATGAGTAAACGAGAATTATCTCCTTGACAATAAATGTTTCGAGATGTAATGAGTTGTGAATAAAGATGACATATTATTTTTACTTTCAGCCAGGGGAAATTTATTCGGATGTATAAATTTCGAGGAAAATAAATTAAAACTTTTTTTCTCATTAAATATGTTACTGAAATTATAAGTCAAGTAATTTATAATCATCTAAGGTATCAATTTATTGAGGAAAAGAAAATAAGAAAAAATAAAGTATATAATAGTAATAATAATAATTATATATATACTAATATATTTTTAATAAAAAAAACGAATATATATATATATATATATATATTCGTAAAAGTTAAACGGATGATTAGAAATTCGCAACAGTTTGGCGTATTCATTATTCGAATTTCGAAGGGATATTAGTGCACTTGAGTGCTTCGAGTCTTTTCAGAAATATCTTAACTTGCATTACGTCAAAAGTCTCGGTGGTAACGTGCGCGACTCAACGTACAATTTAATTCTTAGTCTATAGTTACACGATGTCTTACGAAGTCTCGTTCTTACTGCGTTATTACACCTTAATCAAGGAAACTCTTGGTGCCATTAATTTAACATTATCGTTTTCTTCAGCTTAGTCTATTGATTTGGGAACTTTAATAAAAAGAAAGAAAAAAAAATAAAGCATAGAAGGCAACTGAAGAGGCACGTTTAGTGAATTTAATATGAATTTATATTATTGTTGAATTTATGTCTAGCTACTTAAAATTTAAAATAAATAAAAGTCATACTGTTTAACGTGTGTTTGGAACAATATTTTTGATTGGTCAATTTTTCATATTAGTCCAAAATTGGAATAATAAATAAATTCAACTAGATTTCAGACACGTACCTAGGCATTCAAATAGCGGGCACCGCCAAAAACTACATTGCATATGATTTTATATATATATATATATATATTCATATTATACAATCGTGCAACTTCAAAACTTAACGGTGCTATCTGCATTCGCCTTTTAACAGTGGCCTTGTTATATAACAATGTAGTAAATTATATTTCAATTAAACGAAACTTTATTAATTAATTCTAAGTTTAATTATTATAATTCATAATGACAAATATTTCTGTAAACTTTATTAATTACCGCATCAAATTTTGTGACCACGAACAATTGTAACATCGAAGTATCGATTAATTAGCCGCAAAAACAAAAATAAACTTATTCTTCAAGTTTATGCATTTCAACGGATGCATTAAATATTTCACTTTATACTTTTCAGCATAAACCTCGATAAAAATAATTACCGTCTAAGTAATGCATAAATATAAATGCAGATCAAATGTTTTGGACGGTGACTGTGGCCTGCGTAAAACATCGACAAGATTTAATGCACTCTACATTAAAATTATAATTTTATAACGGAAAAAAGTACGACGTCGATTCATCTAGATAATAACTAAACATCAGTTAAAACAATGAAATATTTGGACATAGTATAAATATTACGCCTCTGCCATAAATCATTAAAATGGCCATATTTATTGTTCGCTTAAAAATCCAAACTCAATTAACTCGACCGCCATTCTTAGATTGCCAGCGTAACAATGCACTCCCCCTTACTCCTGAATTAAAGATTTGCTTCAACTTTTTGAAAAATAGGATTTCGCAGCGCACTCTTTTAAACATTGAATAACACCAGACTTCCTCGTAATGTTGCGCATTGTTTCCATTCGGCCGGCATGAAATACAGCCTTGAAGATTTCATACAAGTATGCTTTTTAAGAAAGTAATTTTCGCGGCTTTATGAAATAGAAATAATAATAATAATAATAACAATGAAAATCATAAAAAAAATAATGGAAATTTAAAATGAACGGTACAAATCGGACGTGGAAATAGTTGTAAGAATAATTGTGAAAAACGGAAAAGCTAGCGGGACGGAGAAGAGTAAAAAAAAAAGAAAAAAAAAAGACAAAGAATAGAGCGCGCGATAATGAGGAGTAACAGTGATATTCCTTGAATCATACAAATAAAATGCGGTTGGGAATCGGTCCCGTTTATCGATTTGTTTTGCTGCTTACAACCGCAAGCTCGCGCCACTTATTTTACGCGTCGTACCGAATTTAATCACAGCATAATGCCGTCAAACAGTAATTTCAATTGTGCTGTAAACTCCATCGCATAAAGGATATCGTATAACATAATTCGTAATTATGAACACTCTGCAAACAACATGGTATACTGCGTCGAGTACTAATTTTCGGGCGCTATCAAAAGCCGCTGTGAGTTTGTAAAATTGATAATGATTAATAATTGATGCTTGATTTCCAAAATTGTGGCCGTCGTTAAATTTTGATTCATCGAAACTATTTATACTGCGAGAAATTTATTAGTAGGCTGCTCCTACACTGGAGAAAAAAGTAATAGTAAAATTGAATACAATTTATATCCACTTGAGGATATCTCTGAGGAGTGAAAAATTTTACTATTAAAGATAGTAAAAATGATAATTATCCAAGGCAACTTGTAGTACTTTTCTACTAATATTTACTACGTGACTTTTAAATTTTACTATTATTAACAGTAGAAATAATTACTTTGCCAATATATCCCTCAAATTGATACAAAATATAGTAATTTGTGATACATCTTTTTTCTCAAAAAAAAAAAAACTCAAAAGATATTTTATTTGTATTAATAAAATGAGCTATGTCAAATTACAAATAAGCTTGATCGTATTTGACTCAGAAAAGTCGATTCAACTCGATTTCACTTGATTCAACATAGCATCTTTTACACTATGGTAAAGTATTTTAAAAAAAAATATTAGAAAAGAATGTCGTTTTTGAAGATATAGAATTTCTTATCTTACAGTTATTAGTCATACATTTTACTACCACTCCACACAGCAATTTGAAAAAATCTTTATCTTCGTTAAAGTCTAGTGTGAATGTGAAATGGGTGGTGTAGAGTGGTGGTAAAAGGTGACTATAAGGTAACGAATTCAAAAACAAAATTTTTATTGATATTCTCCTAAAATAATACATTATATCGTAAAGAATACTATAAATACACACACATGTATGATAAAATATAATAGCAACTGCTAATAAATTTATCTCAAGGTACTTGGCCGGCGAAATCACGCTAATTGAGCGTCTGGTTGCACTCCCCCCCCCCAACCCTTCCCCTTAAACATTGTTTTTGCACGAGACGCGCGCGCACTCGTAAAGACGTTCGATACGTTTTCTTTAAGTGTTAATTATGCAAATGAGGGTAAAAGTTTGACACGCGACATTCACGTGCGAGCAACTGGCGCGCTCTATATTATGAACCTAAACGTGGTTTCAATTAACTTTTTGGTCGATACAAGTGGTTTCCTCAGCGACGAATCTCAATTACAATTTACTGCGCAATGCATAGTGCAGCGGGCACTAGAAGCATCAGCTATTAATGGCACATGTGCCGGCAGCACAATCTACATACTTAAGTAGCTGTAACCATGGACCCGACTATGCAGACAGATGCGACACGGTTACCTGACTTTTCGACACTAATAATTACTAATTTAAGTACTTTGTGACGACGAACTGATGAGCTTGTCGGCGCCCACGTCTGGCCTGCTTCCCATCAAGAATCTATCGACTTCTTACACCCCCATTATTCGGGCCCTCCCCCCCCCCCCCTAACAATCCCTCGGCCAGCAAATGACATTAGGCATTAGCAAAATTGAACGCAGGGAAAATAATTATTCTTGCGCAGTTGCAGTCGCGGCTAAGCATCGACTCATTTGCTCAGTTTTTGCCTTGCGCTTTTCTTCAGGGCGCTTTCTTCCTTGTTATGGCTCACGTGATACCTGTTCTTATAGCGAATAAAACTGCTGTTGAACTTTAAGAATGAGGAATTATTTTCCAATGGAGGGGGTTTTCTTTCGTTTTACTTCGAACGAAGGAGGTAATTTCGGGACAATGTGTTTCCCCCCTTTTTTTTCTTTTTTGTAAATGCATTCAAGTTACGTGAACCTTGATATTTGTGTAGAGTTTTAAGGTATTAAATTTCAAAATTAAATTTTAAGGTATAACATTTCAAAATTAAATTTTAAATTCTGCTTCTGTTTGAATTATTTTAAATGTTTTATTTTTTATCACTTTGTTATCATATTTATCCTTATATTATTATTATATATTATTATTATTAAGAGATTTATTTTTGTTTTATTATGGAGAGAAGTTTGTATAATGTGCAATTTTAAAGGCTAAAAGGCGTAAATAATTTAATGGTAGATGGGAAATTTGACCATAAATGCATTAATTATTATAACGATCTTGTTATAACTAACGTTATTTAGACTTAATTAATTGCATACTGAGAATACTGTTGGGATACAGATCTTTATACTGCATCAAAAATTGGGGATATTTATTATATATATTATAAAAATGGTTATAAGACAAAAAATCATTTTAGTTGTACTGTTTCATATAAGCTTGTATAATTCGCACAACCACCTTGAAAATATGTATTAAATACACTAAGAAAAGTGTGATAGAATAAAGTAGAATTTTTTTTTGAGACATTTTACCAACAGTGATAGGACTTTTTTGCGTTCATGTTTATCATCATTGAAAACAATGGCTTGAGATAATTTTTGTTAAAATATGAAATAAATTTACTGATCGCTATTCGTCTTTAACATTTAAATTCAACAAGTTATAATCGTTTAATAAATGTATAATGAAATGTGTGTTCACAATTTTCAACGCACCGTCAAAGAAAACAATTTAACAGTCATAGTGTTGAAAAGTTATGTATATCTGTTAGATTAACATAAATTGTTTCTTTTTAAAACTTTTTTTCTCTCGCTTTAATTTAAAACGACTTAATACTATGTTTAAATCGAAACATAAATTATTCATTCTACTTAATTTTTCTTTTGTACATCTCCAGCGGTAATTTTAAATTCTGCACTACGAAATCTAAGTAATATTCATCACATTTAAAGATCAAATATTTCATTTACAACTTAATTAATGATTTAGTGATTGTGAATATACATGATTTGCAAATCGTATTGACTTTCTTTAAAATTAATGTTTAAACTTAAATGATTCTTGCTGAACGGTTCGTATTTTATTAACATTAACTTGATATTACCACGTAGGCTGTTGCTTTCAAAACCATAATTTCGTTCGCCGGATCAAAACATTTTTTATGGATGATTTTTAATTTGCCATTTTATATCTTCATTTTGGACAAAGTTATTTTTAAGTGGTCGAAATTACGCAGTTTAATTATACTATATGTTTAATACGTGGCAGAGAAGTCACTTATATTACCTGAGATATTCAAACGAATGAGTACATTACATTAAACTTTGCGAAAGTAGGAGTCGTTTTAAAAAGACCCTTCTAACAGTTAGTTATACACACTTCGTTTTCTTTCAAACGATAAAATTGATGAATAATCTTAAAAAAAAAAGAAATGAAAGTTCTAAAGCATTACGCGTTATTAAGATTGTATTAAGTGCTGCATTACTTCCTCCACACAACGATAACTCGTGCGAATATAAATACTGCTGGTGCGTGTGCATTGGTAGAAATTGATTGCAAAAAAGTTTGTATTATGTAATATTTCTATAAAGTGTAATATATAAATTAAACGATAATTATATTGTCCATTAATGTGTCACTATTTTAATTTTTTCTAAGATGCGCAAAGCTTTCTCGCAATTGCCATTGTAAAGCCCATAATAGTATATCCCTCCTTCCAATCTAATATTTTTTTTAAAATACTACATCATATTGTAAGGGATGGATATCATAAATGCCAACATACACCTGAGTTATAATAAAAATATAATAGTAGTTATTAATAAATTTCTTTCCCAGTGTAAAACTAAATAAATTAGTTATTGCCTGTATATAAAGTTCAACTTTTCATTACGTTTATAAAATTGAATTCTTGTATCAAAAAATCGTACACTATTAGTTCCCTACAGTACATGAATTATAATGTGATTTTTTCCCTCTTATCTCATTCAACTTTCCTATTTATAAATAACAGAAAATGTGATTTTAAAATACCAGTACATTAACTTAATATTTACGTACAAGCAATAGATGTTGCAGTGCTGAATGCGGTACTTCTTGCAGTGTACGACACGAAATTTCATGTAACTATGAAATTAAATTCAATGTACCAGTACTCGTATTTGATATCGGCGCACAAATACTCGTACCTCAACGTAGATATTTTTTTACAGTGCATAAATGTCAGCACGGGAAAAAAAGTATTAACTTTGATAGGTAAATGAGTTTATCTAGCAATTTTTAACTAATTTGGTAAGAATTTATTCTATTTGCAGAAGGACCTAGATATTAAATCGACTAAAATGAATATTTAAACGTTACATAAACTGTATGGCTGATTTAACTGTATTCTTATCCTATGGGGACTGAACATAACCTCATTTTGAAACGAAAATACTTGGATTTCACTGTGTTTTGGATTAGATAAATTTGTATGGCTGATTCAGCCATACAGTGTATGTAAATTGAATCAACTATCTAGGTTATTTTTCATCAATTCGACTCACACAAATTGCTTTGGCTACGATAATTATAATTTCTACTTATCCCAATAATAACCAAACAATACATCTAACTTAAATAGAAATTTAGTAGTGCACTTCATATTTTTTTTCCATGAACTAACGATTAATGAATTTCCGCAAGAACCTAACATTTCTCTAGAAACATTACAATCAATATTTCCCGACGTTAAGCGATTAAAATTTAACTCCACCGCAACTATATTACAGGAACAACTGCACTTGAATTATGCAAATATATCGCCCGATTTGAGAGACGTAATTACGGCGTACGCAAAACATCATGAAACTACATTGATGTTACGTGAGAGGCATATTCCCTCGCATCGGTGGCACATCCAAATACCGTTGAACGTTGGTCCGTCATTTCGGAATAGAAAGAAGGGCGCGCTTAGGAAATTTAATTCAAGCAAATGTCATTGCGTTAAAGGGAGGGCCGCGGAATTGCGCCTGCTGCGGTAGTTGAAATGACTAAATTACCGCGCCGAGTAACAGTATTCTCCGGGCTGATTAAATTAAGATTATTTTGGCACCGTTTAGATGCCGTCGAGGAAACGTCGAAGAAGATTCCGTTTAATATCGCCGAACACTCTTTACGCTCCCGTTTACACTTGACACTTCATTTATTAAAGCAGTTTACTTTCGAGCTCGCTTAGTTATTTAACAGCACGAGCATTTGGTTGTTGCCGCTCAAAGATTTATATACTTCGTTGAGGAATTAACGCAACATTCTCTGTCCGGACAAAGTGGCGCATTGTGAGGTGCGTTAAATAGTGAATTGAGAGGTGGTATCCACGTGCCGTTGCGGCAAAAAAGAACGACGCGCAGTTTTTATATGCTCTGCGCTTTGAAAACACGCGCGGCAGATTTAACAGTACCGTCTGCTGTATTTTAAGTATTTTTTGTTCATGATAATTGAGTTTTTCTCGTTCCGTGTAAAGTAGAGTGTAAACTTTTGTAACGCTGGTAGAAGAGCAATCTAGTATGCATTAAAAACTGTTAGATCTGGTCCGCTGTAGAACAATGCGTTAATTGATATTCCATTCATTCGCTTATTCGACATTAATGCTTTATTACACTGCACTTACTTGCAAATATTTAAACGATTCTGAGCGCGAGTCTGATAAACGCACGCTTCTGCGTTTATGATTATTATTATCCGATTTATTGAATTAGTTTGTTAACTTTAAGATACGTTTTAAACTTCTGCTGGATTTTCCATTCCAAGTTTTCCATCGAGTAGACGAAAAGCAATTTATTCGTGGTTGATACTATACTTTACAATAATTCCCGATGCATATGTGCATTTGTTTTAGCCATTTCAGGGCCGGACTGGGAAACATTTATGATATCAAACTTTCTTTTCATGGATAAATTCCGTGAATAAAATCTTAAAATGGTATTACGTGATTAACATTAAGTAACTATATTAATTAGATTAAATTTTATAGCATTTTGTTGTTGTTAAATAAAAAAATTATATTGTTGATATGTTGCGTTATTTTATCTGTATTTACAGGTTGCTCCGATTAGGAAAGATCTATAAAGTCAACATTCAAATATATATAAAATAACAAAAAAATAACCAAATTATACATCGTCCTATTCGGAACCTAATCGCAACCTAATATAGGTACACGAATACCTGATGGTGGCCATATTTTCTACCGGATTCAACTTTTATTAGGATTTAGATGTAATATTTAATGCGCAATATTGAAGTCGAATGTCGATTGAATTTTTGACTAGGATATCGATTTGGTGCTTACATCAATTTTTAATTAGGAATCTGACTTTCGAAATGCTATATTAAATATTTAATATCCATTTAGGATCCGATTCGGATTTGTCTCAGAATTCCTAGATGGGTTCCCGACGTTATCAAATTACGAATCGGTTTCATGACTCAAAATGTCAACCGAAATTCGAGTAAGTTTGATTTAATAGGTTGATGCATGAAAATTACGTAATATTTTATACTAATATTCAATAACAAAATTTTGTACAGAAAAATTTATAATAAAAGGCTACTTAATAATCGCGAAACAAATCTTGAGAGAAGCTGTGATGTGATTACTTTGATATTAAGAATTTACAGATATAATGTATCAAGTAAATTCTTATTCCGAAATTATTTCTTTATAATAAAAACAAAGGATATATTTTGTTTTAGTAACATGAAACAGTCAATATTGTACTATACATCTGATCAATTCTAATTTGTTTTTTATTCAAACTGGCCATTTTAAAAGTCAATTTGAAATTTATATTCATAATGTTTTTATTATGAACTTATTTTTAAGTTTTTTACGCAATTTTTATTGAAATTTTGCATGGAATTTTATTATGAATTAAATTCGAAACTTATAAAAAGCAAAGTTTAAATCCAAATATGTTTTCAATATAAAAATTTTTTTACCTTTGAAGTCATTTGTACATAAATTATTTGCATACATTATAATATAAAAATTATAAAATAAAAAACCGTTCTATATAATATTGTTGAATTTATATGTACTATTGAAATGTTCGAGGAATGTTTATCATATCAAATTTTTAAAATAATATCAATCAAATTATTCCACTAAATAATGAAGCTCTATTATAATCGTCGACTTCGACTCAATAAAGACATTTTTAATATTATTCGAAACTGGAAATGAAAATCAACTTGGCAACTGGGGAAAAAAAAGAAAAAACAAAGCGTCCGTTGTCTTTACCTTCAAAGCAATTCGAATCTCAAAGTGGAAAATAGTTCCGAGGGTGTTTCAATTACATCTTCGATCGGGCTTACATTCGTAATCGTTTTCTCGAAGCTCGAAAGCTGCCAGTGGAACGTGCGCCGCGTCTTTTATAACTCTTATTTTCGCATCTGTGCAATTTATATTTATCACTCTCAAGATTTCGAATATCTTCGGTAGCCGGCAAAGAGAAAAAGCTTCCGATTTGAATGGAAAGCCCGACGTTTCGCGTAATTGGGCAGCAGCGTCGGGTGTTAATCAAAGTCGCACATAAATGCGGCTTTTTAATTAACCCACCGGTTACCTTTGACACGACAATCGTTAAGGAATGGCCGGGAAAACTGTGCGGCGCAATCACCAGGAAAAAAAGATTTAATTAGGCGGAGAAATATGGTTCTGATCGGGCGTCCGTGTGGCCATATTAGGTCTCGATAGTGTATCCGAATAAAGCAGTATATGTGGGTGTAACACTAAGTATGTATAAAATGAGAAAAAACAAATATAAATTACTAGCTTTTATAACCAACCTATTTTTAAAGTAAATATTTCGGTTATAATTTCGGTTATAAAAAGGAATAATGAAATTAGAATCAACATTATATCGGTGCGATGTATTATATAAGGGCCTAATTAGATTTCCATAACATAAGTTGAATAACAAAAGAAGATTAGAATGTTTTTCAAAATTTTTTCTCTGAGTACACGCAGAAAAAAGTTACAATTTATTAGTGTCTAGTATAGTAAAAATTGAAAGACGTTTACCAATATTTTGATACTTGCCAAGTAATAATGATTTATGGAATGATTTTATATCAGTGTTGTTATAAGGTATAGTAAATTTTGATCCATTTTTCTGCGTTTATGGTTACTTACTGGTAATCTCAATTTTTGTCTTTTATCCACGAAAAGAATCTATGAAATCGTAGATTTTGTTTCTACCTGGTTCTGAAATGGCATGCCAATTTGGTAACCAGTTAGTAGACGAGCAATACATTAATACCCTATAGTTGGTCCTGATCTGGAAGCCTGGTCTCGCCCTCGTTTGAATACCCTTAATCAGGAACTCCTAATAAGAGCCTGGTATGGCCTTGATATATCATCCTTAGACAGAAATATATATATTATATCCACCCAGGTACCATTACCATTAACATGTCATATGCCCACTGAATTTCACTATGGTTTTCATTACGAACAAACCATTTCGGGGCACAGCAAACGTCGCGGAACGATGACCAAGCTCGTCGTCGCGTGCGTCACAATTATCCGGACGAAATGGATGTCAGAGGAGCCGGTAACGTCGCGCCTTGATGAAACGTAAATGAATAATCAAAGTTTCGCTACTGTTTAGGATTCCTTTAATGGATTATTTCATTTTATAACGGCGTTCATTAAAAGCGATAAACTTTGCCGTTTGATTTTTACAGCGGCACAAGCCCGGAATGGAAATAAAATCTCGGGGGGGGGGGGTGCGCGTTTCGTCAAACGGTTTTCAGCAATTACAATGAGCCGCGTGATTTTCAATCGCAATCAAGCCTTTTTAATGATCACTCCGGAAGAATGGCCGTAATTGGGGCGCAGTGATTTTTGATGATAAAAATAAAATTTAACGATCGAGTCATTTCGGCGCGGAACGGCGGTCGAGCGTAAACGTTAGTGGCGCGCAATCAGACTTGTAATGTTAGCTATTTAACGATCAAACTTGCAAAACCGCCAATATAGTTTAAACGTGGGGAAGAGGGGGGGACTTACTTTGAGAGCGCATTGTCTTCAAGGTAAATACGAGTATTAGGTGTTGGCAAGTATATGCGCCATTATGTAGAGGTATGCGCTTCCCATCCAAGGGCCTCAAGGATGTCGCCATCAAAGAGCTATCGATTCGATCCACTATTCCCGACAATTACAGCTTCAGGGGGGAATATTTTAAAATATCTCTGGTTAATTGTAATTAATTTAATACTCGGAGCGTTGTTGTACCATTTGTTGCGTAATAACGCGTTGTAATTGTAAATTGTTTGGATGCGAGATTTAAATCCAGTTTGTTGGTCTAAAAGGCATTCCATTTTCTTGACTCGATAACGCAAGATATTTCTGGAATTTTTCAATTGTATCTTCCCTTCTGGCGGATAAATTTAAATGTTAAACGTACTTCTTCATATTATTAGAATTATATGTATCTTTATGTAAAATCATTGATGTTTAATTTTTTATATTTAAATTGACTTGTAATGCTTTCATATATTTCCTATAATTTATTATAATTCACTCTTTTAATAATGATACTGAATTTCTTAACTATCAATTTAATATTAATGATAATATTCAGGGGACAATCGTTAACTAATGACAATTAGACGAAGTAAATGGGTCAAAGTTTAAAATTAATATTTCAAGGTAGAAGAAAATGAAGCAAGCTTTCTTTTTCATATAATACGATTACACTTATTCTTATGCCTGAAAGTATTATCATAATACGATTATTTGCAAAATGCATTAATATAGTTTCATAGACATCGATTTGGAAGAATTCAAGCATCGAAGCTAAGTGATGAGTTATTTGACTGTCTAACCTCTGGCGCTAATCAAGCTCAAGAGCCTCCGGGTTCTGTTTTAGATGCGGTTGTTTACTACCCATGTGGAAATTGCCAGCACTGACAAACGGCCCATGCTTGGGCCAGTACTGGGTGCCAGCATACGGCAGACAGCATTGGCCCAGCATTGCGGAAGAGCCGAATGACAACAGATTCTGTCGTATGCCGGATCAATAACGGCAGTTGAATTGTTTTGTTTAACGGGCTTCAGCCAGTACTGTGCCAGTAC
>JABFPN010006007.1:0-12195 GCA_022817305.1 Leptoteleia sp. ZL-2020
AAATTATTTTTTTACATCGATAAAACAATAAAATATGAGAATGACAACTACGTTCCAATTTCAAAGCGTTTCGCGCCAAATTCCTACCAGAGAACCAGTCTCTGTTCCTTGTCGCAAACTTACCAGTACCAACATAAAAATTTTTCCACTAAGATATAGGGATGGACGAATCACTGAGACTGGGTATACATACATTATGTTCATATATATATATAGATTCAGACATATACGCGCATTATGATTTACTCGTTTTTTTTTGTGAATGCGAGTAGGACAAAGTTGTAAAAACGGAGCAACTTAATCGTTATAATCTGACAGCACCAAGATATATAATACTCTTTTCTCCGGTTGAAAATAATTATTTGAATATCGAAAGACTGAATTGAAAAGCGACATATCCGATTACTACATCAACCCGTATATATTTTCACTCTTCAACTCTTTGCAATCTTAAAAAAATTATATTAAATTGGTTTGTCATGTATTTGTTTGGGTTTACAAGCGTACAGAATTATGCACTTCGAACGATTCCTGGAAAAATCTCAAGTCATCTTTAATGGTAGTATTTTGTGAGAAAATATTGATTTCGTGTTGTTTCAAGAAAATGTCTTTTGTAATGGTAGAATTCACATCTACTTTATGTTCAATTAAAAAGAATGCTTGTTATGTGTTTTTCATTTTCCTTTCTTTCGCTTTTATCTTTTTTATCGATTTGATTGATGTTTAAAAATGTTATTTACGAAAAGCAATAGAACAGATATGAGTTTACTGATAAAATGAACAGTGTTTAACATTTCCTTTTGTTATGAATTATTATGAATGCTAGTAGATGAAGTTTTTTTAAAAATGTAATATAATAAAATATTATATTTAATTTCGTTAAATTTTATTTAATTATAGGTAATTTGATTTTTTGCTATAATTAAGGCTTTAATGGACCATATCCTGGTTAAAGTAACTACATTTCACAATAAAAAAAATGTATGATTTGTTACAGAATTTGCAGTGGGATAAATCAATATTTTATGATATCTCGCAATTTTCATATTGGGATTTGTTATGAATTATCACATGTTAAGGATTTTTCATGAAATATTGTGATGTATCGTAATATTATGATAATACATAACAAATCACAATATAAAAATTGTGGAATATCATAAAGTATTATGATTTGTCTGTTGCAAATTCCGTAGTAAATCATAACAGATTTTTTCTATTATGAAATGTTGTTAAAATTTAAACAGACTAGACATTTTTTGAAAATAAATTAATAACAATTATAGAAAAATGATATCAAAATGTTTTAACTCAATTCAATAATGTTTAATAATTTACTTCTCGTTTACTGGGCATCTAACTGCACACTTAAATAATGTTATATTAGACCAATTGCGATTTTATGACTATTGGTAGCGTTGCACGTTTTGCTGTTCAACAGGTCGTGCTGTGTTAGCGAATTATTTATACTTTGATAATTCAAGTTCAACAATTATAATTTAGTTTGTGTGTAGTTTAGAATGCATGAATGTCTGAAGTAAACTTTTCTCCTACAAATTGATCATACGAGTTCAGCATATTGTATTGGTTTTATCAAACTACACTCATAAAGAAAATGACCAGGTGGAAATCGGCAGTATTGATCTTGGCCCGATATCGGCACAACACATATAGACCAGTACTGATTCCATGCTATATTTCTGCTGTCGCCAATTTTATTCATTTGTTTACACTGAAAATATATGACAGATAACGTTAGCATTTTTAACTTTCAGGTATGTATAATGTTTTGAATAAATATTACTGTTTTTAAAATTAGAGGTGAACATCTTTAAACTTTATTACTTATAATAATTTTTGTTATTTATTTGCATATGATAAACTTATCATATACTTAAAGCCTTATAAAAGAAAAGTTTTATTGAAAAAGTGATATCGCTATCAGCACATAATATTCGTAGAATATCCTATGAATATTATTTTAATATTAAAATAATATTCTAAGTACATACTACGAATGTTAAATGTACGCTTGAAATAATATTCCCAGAATATTATTTTAATATTAGTAGAATATTATTTTAATGTTTCAGGGATATTTTATTTTTAATAAAGTGTAAAAAAATTAAAAGACGAAAAAAAATGTATCTACATTGAACTAAATCCACATCTCCCAAATTTGAAGTCCCGTGTCCTCACCACAGAGCTGTAAAGACTTGTATGAAGTTTAATGTTATCAGGAGTTTATCATCAACAGTAAGTTATCCATTGATGAATATAAGTTTCTAATAAAGTTTAAACTTTCAGAAGACATTATAGCTCAGTGGTGAATATGTGAGACTTCTAATTTGTAGGACGTTGGTTCATTCCTACATGAATTAATTTTTTTTAAACTTTTAAAAATATACTAAAAATATTAAAATAACATTCTACAAACATCAAAATAATATTTTAGAAATATTATTTCCAAGCGGACATTTAACATTCCTAGTATATACCTAGAATATTATATAATATTCTAGAAATATTATTTTAATATATTAATATTTTAATACTGTAGGAATTTAATATTTAATACTGTAGGAATGTTAATAGAATATTATATAATATTAAATAATATTATGCGCTGATAGGGATGTATTTTGAATAAAGTTAAAAACAGTAAAATTATCTGTCATAGTTTTCTCAATACATATATTTTCACAGTACTGATTCAATACAGGCATGCTACTGGTGTAATGGTGTAATTACGATGTAATTACGATAGGCAAGTTTTTATCGTTTTGCATTACGTTTTCAAATCATTTATATACAATGAAACTCAATAAAATTTTTGAATATACAATAAAATTGACTCAGAATTGAACACGCGTCTAACGGTATCGCAACGTTCATCGGCGAATACTTTATCCATTGCGCTACTAAACACTTATATTAAATAGAAAAATATCTAGAATTAAAGAGTCGGCTACAGTAAATGACTTTACGTTAAAAATGGGATATTTTGAAATGGGTTAAATTATTCATAAAAAGTATACTCTTATTAATGCAAATGTACATTTTCGAAATAATTCCTTCATTTATAATTATAAAATACAAAACATTTTTGTACTACAACAATGGAAAAAACAAAGAATTAAAAAAAATACTTTTGTACTATCAACTATGAAAGTTTAATAATTAATTAAAATACTTCAAAATTAATAATAATTTGCGGTCGAATAATACACGTACGTCTATCGTAAAATGTTCAAAAATCTAATGCAACTGTTGAGTTCTTTTATCGTTTTCTATAGTTTTTTTAATTGATTTTCATTGTTTTTCGGATATATTTATCCGTAACAGTGAATAATACTTGTTAATATTATTTTATATTTTATACATATTCCTGTAATATTGCTACAACATTTTAAAAATATTTTATATACTTTTAATGAATATGATCCCTAGTAAGAATTATCAGGGTTTACCCGGATTAAAATCCGGGCCCCATCAAGACAAGCCCGGCGGGCGTTCCGAGAAAGGGTACTCCAGTCTGGGTGTTTGGTAGGGCATCTCCGGGTTTGCCGATATTGGGTAATCTTATACTGGTCCAGTCTATGTAATCTAGTTTGGGCCCTAGTTAGTTTTGTCTAAACGCCTTACTCAGCTATCCCCCATACTGGCAATAGCCTGGGCTTTTATAGGCCCTTACTAGTTGCACTTAGAAAATGCTAACCTAGGGCCATTACGGGTATTTTTGTATAGGCGTAATACGGGTATTTGTTTGTGCTGCATACGATCATGCAAGAAAAAATTAGTTTTATTTGACCGCCAAGTAAATGAGAAATTATTACAAATTATTCAAATGCACAAATGAGATGAGACCGACACCTAATCTAAACATTGCAGGCTGGCTAAACAAACAGTCGAGAGAGGGGGAAAGGTTAATGCCCTAGTAGCGTCAAAACAAACCTCTTAGGCAAAGGGGACCGGAGGAGGGGGGTTTGTTTGGGTGCTGAATGGTATACCTATTACGACTGCAAAATGATTTAAGAATATTCTAATACTCTTATATATTCTATTATTCTTAAATAGATAATTTTGTGAGTGTACACACTTGAGTCTCCCTTATTAAACAAGTGAGGGCCTATTCTGAAAATCATGAAATAGCGTTATCAAATTGCATTATTGATTTTTAAAAGGATATTGTGTAGTGATGAAATCATATCATGATTATCAAAACAAGCCCTTTGGTTTAAAGAAACCTAATAACCCAGCATAATGAAGCCGATAAAATCCAACAAAATCCAATGAAAATTATTATAAAACTTGTCTATCAAATTAGGTACGTGTCCATATTACAATGAAAAACGAATTAATTTATATATTGGCATACAATGATATTATGTTGGAGGTAATGCTTTATAAGTTAATGTTTATAATCATAATGTTTAGATGAATTAATTGCAAATTTTCACTAATCTACTATGAAATGAAATATCTGTATTAGGTGACCAAACTGATTTGCAGTTGACTCATTGAAATATAGAAATACTGGAATGGGCGCTGACGCTCGTAATGTGTACCGAGCGAGGTAGATACGTGGCCTATTACTGTTTTTGAATTGAGGAACGAGCGGTCAAGTTGCTAAATACTACTCTAATTTTTTAAACAATTAGATCATTCGCAAGAAAGGTAATCTAGATGTCCCTTGCCAATTTTAATAAAACTGAAATATATTGTAGTACATTAAAAAATAAGAGACACGTTTTTTATCTGCCCATAGGCCCATCCAGGGGCTAAAAACAGCCGCTAAATTTCTCCCTCAAAAACCGTTTTTATATATATATATATATATATCTACAGAAATTCCTCAAGGTATTTGCAAAAAATGTTGATAATAAATCATCTTACCAACCCGTACTACTTTTTTTTTAAAAGAATAAAGAGAAAAATTGTTCTTTTTTGTTTAATTTTTGGCTGTAAAAATCTCGTATAATAAAATGTTTCCTAAAAAATGACTTTATTAAAAAGAATATTGAAAAATAAAAATGACGTGTTTCGAGATTTAAGGTGAACAATTTTTTGGGTCCGGTTTCAACGTAAATATAACTTTTCTTATAAAAATGTAAAATATATTTATGTTAGAATATAAACATATATATCAAACGTACACGTAGATGTAAGTGAGATTATTATATCAGGAAAGTAAACAAATAATGTCTTTATAATGTGATTTCACTATTTAAATAAATATGTTTGAATTTACTGTTTAAAGTTTGAAGGTTAGATATTACGTTAAAAAAACTAATTAATACAATTTCCAATTTTGATTTGATGATAATAATTTTTATGATATCAGTAATACAAATCAACACACGGATATAAAAACACATATACACTGAAAAAAAAAGATTTGAATGAAACGATATTCGCTACAGTCAACTCCATCGTGAACTTAAATACGCGTACAAGACCATGCTGACTCTTAAACAAATGTATGATTTGTTTTCAATCAAGCGACATTGGTGGAGTACAGTCAACTCCACGAAGAACTAACAACAACTTATATATTGTTACAGCAGGGTGTTTGGAACTGCTGCTAACGTTTATGTTATGCCTCGGGATTGAAATACGATTAGTTTGAATAACGATTCTTGTCCTTCTTCACTTGGTTTATTTATACTTCTTCTTACAATATTATAATTCTTGACGTTCTAATTACTTTGTATTATGTTTTGATTAGTTTCGGACTTATTTAATGTTTTATAAAGTTCTGACTGATAAATTAATTCTGCTGACTCTTAAATTAGCTCTAGCTCTCTACACTGTTTGAGCCTCTCTTTTATATTTTCCATTTACAAAGGAACGATCTCTAATTACAATCGATAACATTAGTTAGCTTACGAATCTTCGGTGAATCAATTTCATCTTACTTATATTTATATTGCAACAGTATACATAGTTGCATCAACTCAAAAAATTCTGATTTCCGAGCAGGTTGGGATTCGTTGCAGAAAAACTATAACAAGTACTAAATGGAGTTCATTGTAGCAAATATTTTCATTTGTTTTCACCATAATTCTGAAAAGAAAAAAAGTTTTAGAAAAACTGCTAAAATTGGGACTTTTTAACATTTATCAACATTTTTCAATAAATTATTTCCACCAGGAAAGGAGTAATTACGTTAATAGCCTACATAACATTTAGCTTACTTCCTAACCGTATATACTGTTACATATTTATTAATATTTATACATAGACAAGTAATTACATATTTGTACATAATATGTGAAAATGATCTCCATATTATTTCTTTGTATCTTTCATTGATTATTAGGTTTAAAAGGCGTAAATATTGAAAAAAAACAACTATAATTTGCAATATATTTATTAATCAATTATAGTTCATTCACCTAAATAATATAATATTATATAAATCGAATTAAAAAAGTTTGTTCATTTAATTTTTGTGTATCAAAGATCTTTATGAAAATAATATTTTAATAATTGTTCATTCGCTGGGTATAATATGCCTCTAAGAGTACAATATTCCAGATTATAAGCCCAGATATTGTAAGATATTCTGAGTATATAAGTGGGCTATTAAATATCCTGAGTATTGCTTGACGGAGGATATTGTGTGCTTATAGGGTTTTATAGTATTTTCTGTTTTTTCTTCTTTATTTTCAGGTAATTAGCACAACAATACAATACATCTGAGGAGAGCGGGCAAAATATTTAAAGAAATAATTAACATTGAAAACGGATGATACAGTATGTTCAACAGTATAACGAGTATAGTTTCCTTGCGAAGATGTTTTTACTTATCAGCAATTGTGCTTATATTTTCAACGCTCATGGCAACAGTTATTATAGTAAAATTATCACCACTGGAATCAATAAAGTGTCAACCACATGATGTTACTCCTGAAGTAGAATGGAGTACCATTGCAAATCAACAAATACAGGACTCGGTGGTAATGGTCCAAAGTATAGAAGAGCAAAGGAAATTTAATGATATAAAATACAACGAATTGAAGGAAAAGATTACAATAAAAGAAATAGTTAAAATGCCGAGACGCATGAGGAACAAAATTCTGTCATCCTTGAACGACACAATTGACGTTGAGCCTAATTATAAAGTTCATATATTTTATTATGCTTGGTATCGTTCGCAAAGTTTTGACGGTGCTTGGAAACATTGGAATCATGTTTATTTACCCAATTGGAAGAAAAATGATAAAAGAATTTATCCAGATGGAAGCCACGAACCTCCAGCAGACATTGGAGCGAATTATTATCCAGTCTTGGGCTGCTACAGTTCTATGGATCCGCAAGTAATTACTTTCAGTAATTGTTAATTCATATATTAATTTCCCATTCATTGGGAAAAATAAGTTTTTCTATATCTATATTATGTAATATCGTTAACATACATCGTACAAACAAAAAGAGTTTTTCATTTTTTGGAAAGTCGATCACATTAGAAGATCTTGTAAACAAATACGTCGAAATATGATTTGGAAATGACAACTTGTGATGTTTTAAAAGGGCACGCTTTTAAGTAAATAACAACCACACTCAACAAATGGTTACATGTATATTTATTATAAAAGAAAGGTATTAAACTTGAAGAGAAACTCAATAATATTAGATTGCTCGCTTGGACACTTGGACTTTTACACAACGAATGACTCATGATTTTACACACACGTCTATAAAAGACTGATGGCGCCACCTATATCACTAAATACAACACAACTTTTTTATCATATCATATTCTTAAATATCCATAAAAAATATTAAGTTGCAATATATTTTTTTCATCTCAGTGTGTCATTATAAAACAATGACAATATTAATTGCTATACTTGATTAATTTTGTTTGGTTTTCATTTGTTGAATTGTTTCAATAAATGTTAAATCATAACTTGGTATAGGTTTTAGATTTGCATATGAAACAACTACGAGATACAGGAGTAGGGGTTGTTGTAGTTTCGTGGTCACCGCCAACATCGAATGATAATACAGATTCTATAATGCCTGATTTACTGGATGCAGCTCAACGATATCAATTAAAAATAACTCCACATATCGCACCCTACGATGGAAGAAATCCAATTAATTTACTAGATCATATCAGATACCTGTTCAATCAATATGGCTCTCATCCAGCACTTTATAGATTGAAGAAAGAAGAGTAAGCTTTATACATGATTTCTATAAGTAAATTATGTATCTGTAGCATTATTTAAGATTAAACTTGAAACAAAATTATGATTTTGCTTAATGAAATATTAAAACATTGAAAAGATATATTGAAAATAAAACAAGATGGTAGACCTAAGGAGAAAATATTTAACTTTTATTATGCCATTTCACCATCGTTTTCATCAACTTGTAAATCGGTGCATTATTTTGGTGAAACAGCGGTTTTTTCTTTGCATTGTGAGGCCTTTTTTGCCTGAGTAGTAGCATAAATTGTCTTCCGGAGTTGGAATCCAATTTTTTATGGTAAAATTAACTTTTCATTTTTTTGCGTCAAGTATCCAGTCATAGAAACATTCTCAGTATATTATTAGGAGGTTAAATTTCCTTTGATATCCTAGAAATATACTACAGATATTTCTGGGGTTGGATTAAATTGTTTCCAATTAAAAAACAATGCTTGATTAACTCACGAAACTCGTTTTCATCCATTGCTTAAACAAAAGTAAATGTAGCGTCACTTAATCTTCAATATCGTAGCACCTTTTTTTTCTATCCACATATGACAAACACGTTCATTAGATATGCTTATAGCATTTGCTATAACTTTCACTTTAATTCAACGTTTTTATGATATCATTTGTTATCGCGATATTGTCCCATGCAAACCAATGACTACTTTTTTCCACCTACACCTGCAGGTTTTGTCTCAACAGGTAGTAACTCTATCGGCTATTTACCGTTCTCTAAATAGAGTATAAAAACTCTACTTAGCATAGGCTTATTATATAAAACAATCACACGCAGAAGAATGAAGAGTTAATTTTACCATAAAAAAATTGGATTCCAACCCCAGAAGACAATTTATGAACATACTTGTGATAAAATATTAAATAAATGCTAATAAAGAACTTTTTCCCTATAAATTTATGGGATTTTTTTTACAGATTATTTATTGGAATAAATGTTTTATTATAGTATTTCTTTCATAATTTATCATAAGATTCGAACCCAATTTTTTATGGAAATATTAACTGTTTTATTTTTCTGCGTGTATATTATGAACTATTTTATACAGATTATGTAGATTTATTTGATAGTAATATAATTGTTAACTTTTAGTGGCACAGTATTGCCGGTTATGTACATTTATGACTCGTATGTATTTCCATCGAATGCTTGGTGGGAACTATTATCTGAACGCGGAAATTTAACATTACGAGGAACAGAAATGGATGCTATTTACATTGGACTATTGGTGGATGCGCAACACAAAAATCATATCAAAAAATCCCATTTTGATGGTTTTTATACGTACTTTGCTATAAATAATTTTAGCTATGGAAGTTCGTGGAGAAACTGGAAAGACTTAAATAAGTTTGCGGAACAAAACGGACTTCTATTTATTCCTAGTGTTGGACCAGGATATATAGATACGCGGGTACATAAGTATACTTTTCATGCTATTTATTTAGAGTATTTTAAATAATAATACATACGCACGTTACTATCACAGTATTGGAACAGTATTGTTACAATATTGTAGTAATATAATATAACTATACCCTATTAAAAATGACATATTAATACATATTGAAACATCAAATTTCGGAGACAATTACCGTCCAAAAACGTATTTGGGGATATGTTTTTGGGCGGTTATTGTCTCCGCATTTGGATGTTTTAATATGTATTATACGTCATTTTTAATAGGGTATTGTTTGAAACATATAATCATTTATTATTCTTGAATACAGCGCAATTTGAAAAACTTGTTTCATTTATATTTGAGGGAAATTTCATAACCTTAAATATATTGTGGGGTAGTAAAAAGAAATCCATAATTGAAGGCTTTATCTAGCATACTTGTAATGATCCGATTCGGTCAAATATGTGCCGTTTTTTTTCTCGATAACTTGTTACTTCTTTGAAAGTAATTTTTAGTTTGAGTGAAAGACCGGCAACGCTGCATTGGTAACTTAATGACAGTATTGCATTGGTAATTCCGCTGAATAATTGGAACTAAGTTATTAATGCAGCGTTTCCAGAATTACGCTCATACTGAAAAACAGTCTAAAATATTGATTTAGGAACAGGGCCCTTGGAAGTTTATTTAGTACGAAATCTCATCTTTCTAACCATCTAGTGTAATCCAATCGAACTTATACAACGCGAATTACAGATCACTAAAGTCATCTATTAGAAAAATGATTTTTTTTTCATACACCTATGTGCGATATGAGGGGGCTGCAGTCGGTCGTCTCGATCAAGAGGAACACGCAGGGACTTGAGATCGGGAATAAAAAGTGCTTGAGTTCAAAAAAGAAAAAACAACCACTCCCTGTTTTTCTAACTCACAAATAGGTTTATTTCTGACATCCCCGTGAAAATAGATCGTTTGGACAGAATCAGAACAGAAGAAAAAAGAAGTTGCTGGGCATTTCATCTGGACATCTACTGGTTCAGGAGCGCCACTCAGAAGTTGTCCAGACGAAATTCGTTTTGGATATATCCACCTGCAGTGGCATCACGCTCTCGCTCAAATCTCGTTCCATTCAAATCTCATTTCAATTTCGCTTCCATCTAATTTCAATCTTGTTTAAGTTTCGTTTCATTTGATTTAAATTTCGTTTCGATGTTTTGATTCACTCTCGCAAACGCAATTTTACGGTTTTCTCACTCAAACAAAACTGAAACGAAATTTAAATGAGATGGAACGAAAGTTAAACGAGATTGAAATTGGATGGAAGCGAAATTGAAATAAAATTTGAATGGAACGAGATTTGAGCGAGAGCGTGATGCCACTGCTGTGTGGAGAATTCTAGGTCCGGGGCTCGCACATGAAGTTAGTGACGAAGCGTTCAACATATGCTGCAAGAACGGATCGATCAGTCGACGAAAACAGTACCAACATAACAAGTAAAAAACTCAGAGTTAAACCGAATTAAAGCACGGTGTAAACGCGGGAACAAAGAAAATTTAAAATGTAGAATGTACCAAGAAATATAAATAAAATTACTTTAATAAACCAGAACCATATAATTTTTTTGTAATTGATGAACTTATAACCCCCGCAAATCAAAAAAAGAAAAAAAACGAAAACAAATCCATTTTTGGTGAAATATATATCTCAGGCCAGCAATTTGAGATGAATACATAGCAGGTATTGGCGTCGATAACTGACTTCCAATGCCGTCGCCCATCCAATTTTTTGCACACTAGTCAGTTATCACCCCACTCAAGGGAAAAGGGCAAAAGAATTGAAAAAAAAATATGGGACGTGTCATTTTTTATGCAAAATGTGCCCAAGGCCTGTAAACTCAGATTAGAGCGCACAGGTAATGGCGTCAATAACTGACTTCCAATACCCTCGCCCACCCAATTTTTTGCACACTAGTCAGTTCTCAACCACCTAAATGGAAAAGGGCAAAAAGAAGGGGGAAAAATATGGAGCGTGTCATTTTTTATGCAAAATGTGCCCAAGGCCTGTAAACTCAGATTAGAGCGCACAGGTATTGGCGTCGATAACTGACTTCCAATACCCTCGCCCACCCAATTTTTTGCACACTAGTCAGTTATCAACCCCCTAAATGGAAAAGGTCAAAAAGAAGGGGTAAAAAAATATGGGGCGTACCCTTTTCAATGAAATTAATTTCCAAAACCTGTAATTTCAATTATAGGGTCTGACAGAAACCTGAAAAAAGACTTCCAGTGCCTTCGCAAATCCAATTTTTTGCACAGTGGTCCACTATCAACCAGCTCAATGGAAAATGGCAAAAAAAAGGAAAAAAAAAAAAAAATATGGGGCGTGTCATTTTTTATGAAAAATGTGCCCAAGGCCTGTAAACTCAGATTAGAGCGCACAGGTATTGGCGTCGATAACTGACTTCCAATGCCGTCGCCCATCCAATTTTTTGCACAGTAGTCTATTATCAATCCCCTCAAGGGAAAAGGGCAAAAAGAATGGGAAAAAAATATGGGGCGTACCTTTTTCAATGAAAC
>JABFPN010006008.1:0-12192 GCA_022817305.1 Leptoteleia sp. ZL-2020
GACCTAGCATCCCGGAGCAGGTTTTCCCACTGGGTTTTCCCTGCTCCACAGGCAGTAGCCTGGCGAATGCGGGATGTGATGATGTGAGGATTTTCAGGAAGGTTTGGGCACAAAGGACAGAAAATCCTCCTATCCCTGTGTGGATAGGAAGGACTCCCAATATTCAGGGGAATAGAACCCCTGAATGCGAAGCTTCCAGGCCACATGAGGCTGAAGCGGAATGGGACAGTAAAAAAAAAAAATATTATAAACAGTTTTAACGGTTCAAGTATTAGTTGTTTTTAAATTCTCCACATATGATATTTATTAACCTAGGCAACTTAGGCAATGTAAAATATAAAACATGTCAAGGTGACATCAATGATCTGTTAATATGTATAATAATAGCAAAATTTGACTATTGTATGATACATTCAGACCTCGAAGAAGCGAAACTTGATCATTCAAAAACTTTAACAGTTTAAAATTTATTAACGTAATAAAGACGATTGAACTTTCTTCTACTTAGCGATAGTATCACGTGATTAAACAGTTCGCAGTAGCAGAGATAATCTCTTGATTTATGTTCAAGTGCAATTTTAATTGTGTATAGATTCTAACCGCAATTTTTAAAGCATAAAATAAAAACTATGTTAAAACATTTACCTAATTGTGCACATTTTCGTTAATTCATAAACTGCCTCAAAACCGTGATTGACACTTTGCGAAAGCAGCTGTGCAAACTCCTGATTGTTGAATATCTTGAGCGAGCATCCGGGAGGAATTTTGCAGACCGTGCTTGGATGAAAACCGTGGTGGTGATTACAATTCCGCGACTGCACGAAGATTGCGGAATCTGACAGACATTCTGCGTAGACCTCACCACCGACGTAGTACAAGTGCACACCTTTACCAATGTGCCTCCTTGTGTTTTCTATCGTTGAATTCCGATTGACATTTGATAGCTGTCCAAGACAGAAACGATCCGAGTTGTTGCTGGGATTTGTGAAGCCATCAACAATTATTGAGTGTGACTGACAATGGAACACTTCTCCAACTCGACAATTTAATTCATAGTAGGCAATAGAAGCCCAATATAGAGGCTCTTGGTAACAGACAGGTGCAACCTCGGCTGGACCACCAGTGTCCATGGCTTGTGGATCAGGTGCAGGTGATTGGCCATGTTGAGAGCCATCTTCGGGGGGCGAGTAAGCTGGTGGAGGTGTCTCAGGCAAACCATTAGTACCTATAAAATCAGAATAATCTACGATTTTAATAAGTAAAGAAAGATAAATATCTCTGAAGAAGAGTTCTCTTCAACTTTAATCAATTAAATTTTCATGTTTCAATTTATAATTTATTTAATCTCATTCTTAAAAAGCAAAGCTCGACATAAAGTTACAATTGTTAGATAAAATGCGCGCGCGTCTCTAGTTTAATTATTTTAATTATTTCCATTTTCTATATGTAATGTTAATGGACTCTTCTTTCATAAAAAGTGAAAAAATTTTTATATTTCTTTGATTTCCTGTGATGTACATTATATAACTATAAGATGGCTATACGAAGTTACAAGTATTTGAAGGTAAACGTGTACCGGTCAAAACACCAAATATTTACATTAAAAAAATCCTAATTACCGTATGGACTTTGTGGGTTTGTAGTTGTGCTACCTGGGCTCGGGACAGATCCAACAGAGGAGATAGGCGAAGTCGGATTAACGCTACCGGTAGAGCCAGCATTGAAACCACTTGTAGAATATGAGACATTGTGAGGCATAGTCGGCTCTGGCAGTTGCTGGAACGGAAGCAAGGAGTGGCCTGGGGCATACTCTGAGTGTCTTGGCACAAGAACTGGTGGCAGCACTGGGCTCTCCACCCGTTTGTAATGGTACGGATTAATGCAGACTTCTTTCTGTTTGGCCGAAAATGGATACTGACAGAGCTCCAGAGGCTTCAACTCGTGATGGGATTGCAAGTCGGGCCATCGCCAGACTCGGCAGTAAATCACGTGGGGTAAGCCTTTACGGTGTGAAACTTGCAGTCGACCATCTAGACTGCGAGGTATCGTCACACACTTGCTAGGCGAACCTGGATGACTAAGCGCATGTTCCAGGTCCTCGATCGCTCCTTTTCTCTTCTTTAATTTTTTTACTAAAGAATCAACAGCCTTTTCAGCCCATTTTTCTTCTTCGTCGCCTTGCTTCCAGCCGAGCAATTTTTTAACAGCTGGACTTGTAAAAGAAAAGAGACTATTCAAGGAAGACATTGGTCCGGAACTTGAAGGACCTTCGTCGTCATCCATATTTACCATTTATCTGTAAAATCAAATTTCATTTTTAATCAAGTGCAATTTTTGTAGTCTTACATCTCATAAAATTATGACTATTTAAAAAAATATAAATAAAATGTAAACACAATAAATTGAAAAATTATTATATGAAGATATATACATTTATGAGGTATGGATTCATATTGTAAATTGTGTTCATTCTCTAGACCAAATAGGATGAAATTTAATAAACTATCCATCATTTTGTTTATACATTTAATATTGATTAAAAATACAATTTTATATAATTACGTATACTCATTTTCAACTTATAAATGCTAAATGTTACTCATGTGTTATGATATATGATTAGTATGTTACTTTACTTTGTGATGTAATATAAATACATTGAATATATTTGAATGGTACTGAAAAATGAAACGTTTTCAAAATATAAACAATATTACTGTTTTTGTTTCATTAAATTAACCTTCAATTTTAAAAACGTTTCATTCTTCAGTTCCATTATATTTGATTATCATACTTTGATTTCTGCAATAAATTATTTTAATAGATATTGGATCTTAATATTAAAGATTAAGGCAATGTTATATTGTTGAAACAAAAATAAAAAATTTAAATATAAGAAAATAACAAAGTTATCTAAAATAGTAGTTAATTTTTAATATGTTAAGTGTTTGGTTCAAGACCAATTTCAATTTGAAAGTTCCTGATGTATAACAATGAATATTTTAAATAAGTTAAAAATAATTTATTAGCGTCATATTCACAGATAATAAGTGTCAATTCTTCTTTTTAAGGAATCCTTCTTTTTTGTAATAGCATACAGAAAAAATGAAAGTGATATCACAATATATTATCAGGCATGCAATTATAAGCAAGAATTAACACGACTATGAATTTGGCAACTTATCTAACCTACATAAAAGAGATAATTGAAAATGATAGACAAGTTGGTACAATTTAAATGAATGAAAAATATTGATAAAGTACACATAAAAGCATTGTATATGTTAGTTTAAGTAGTAATAAATAAATAGCTCACATTCTTGCCTATAAAAAGAAACAAAAGAAGCTAATATTATTTCAAATTGATATTACAGATGTATTATATAATTAATTTATATTATATTATATATCATATATAATTTATGACTAGACATTTATGTAATTTTTTTTTGTTTAATATTTTTGTCTTACAGACATTTAAAATCTTAAAATATATTATTAAATTGTAATTAAATGTTATAACAATAACAAAATACAAAAACAAACTAATATACGAAGACTTTTGTATTCATAAATAAGTTTGTATAATTGTTTCAGAAACACAATAAAAATTCTTTGGAATCATTTATAACTGTTAAAATACTAAAATCATTTAATTTACTTTTCTGCGAATCACATTAATAATAAGTGCTAAAAAATTGCAAAGCACAGCAAGCATACAAATTATTTATGCATAGTTTAATTACAAAAATTAACATAATTATGTCTTTTAGGCTTTAAAACATCTATCTACTATCCACTTTTTATTTACAAATAAATATAATAGAAGTGTACTTCTATATTGTAATATTGTAGCTGTATATTATATATAAAAACTATGAAATATCATTTGTTAATTGTATATAAATAAATCTGGGTTATTTATAACGTTTTCTTAATTAATTTTGCACTTTTTTATAACAAAATTCAAACATATATGAATCTATATTCAGAATGTATTTAGTGCAAAATGAATTGACTAATTGTAATTAATTAAGTGTAATTCCATTAAATGTAATTAATTGTTTCATTATAAATTATATCTTTAGATAATTAAAAATAAAAATAAAACAATTTTTTACACAATAAATATAACACTATAATTTGTTCAAATGAAATGAATTTTCGTTTTTATTTCAATAATCCTACATATACATATGCACGGAAGTGGATACATAAATACTAAAGTTCAAATATGATTTTGTATATTATTAAAGTACCAAGAAATTTTTATTATCTCTGAAAAACAATAATTGCATTTATTACATTTCATCGAAACACAAATAAAAACAGAGCAAAGACATTGCAAATCAGATTTGACGAGAAGAAAGATTGACAAAAAAGTGGTCATCAGATTGAAAGTTTATGTGTATATCTATAGTTACTGCGATTACGTATATTATACGTATACATGCAAAAAAAAACGCATACACAAGATGAATTTACATTAGCATTTGATTGCACGTAATTAATATAAATAAAAAAAACAATTACTAACAAAATTGTTGCATGAAAATGCAATGTATCCCTGTATCATCGGTCAAAACCATGCACCGCGTTAGAAACTCGAAAATCGAATCATTAAAAACACGAACAAAAACTGAGTACCTCGTATTCGTGCATTATTTTGCAATCAGTACGGTAATTAAGCGACTCGGAACAACCTACAATTATAAAAGAAAAGTAGCAAAGCAAAGCGAAAATGGGGGACAAAACAAAGCGAAAATCCCCCGGGGAATTTTCAACAACCGCGAGACAACCCAGCGACCCTTCCCTCCCATCCCCGCCCCTTCCAAAGGAACGAAAGGAAAACAAAATGATCCGCGAGCGTAACGTTTGGTCGCACTCAAGATACCCGCTAGAATAAGGTTCGGCTTTAAAGCGTGACCCTTATCTCCTCGCAACGGCCTAAGAAAACTCTTGCACGCGCTCTCTGTGTGGTTAAAAGAGCGTACGTACACACGAACGCACGGAACACACGCACGCGACCAATATCGAGTGAGACGAACGCGCGGGGGCGCGCGCGTGTCCCGCACCTTTTCTCGCGTTCCGTCCCTTCGGACGGAGCCGTGGGCCGAATCTGACCGCGGCGCGACGCAACGCAACGCGTACATTTGCCCGCGCCTCGCGCGGGCCTGACAGCTTTCCACGGCGGGTGACCGCGGAATCGCGCGGTCTCGATCGCTCCCACGCCGACCCCCTTTTTCCCTCGCTTTTTTCCCTCCAATTTCCCTCACGGCGCTTTCGCATCGTTCTCGCGACGCGCGAGAAACGACTCCCCGCGCGATCTCCCTCTAGTTTGTTTACTTTTTATTTGTTCGTCGCTTTTACGCGCCTTCCTACCCTTCCTTTCTCTCTCTCTCTCTCCCTCTCTCTCTCTCTTGCCGCCTTTCTCGTCTTTTGGCCAAGCTCGTGTCGAGCCAATGGAATTCGGCAACTCGTGTACTCACCGAAGGTATACGTATCGTCGCTCGGCTTGCGTCGATTCATCGTTCCATCGCTCGCCTTATGGCATCTCGATCTCAACCGGGACATAGGCAAACAAAAGCGACTCCGTTGGCGACCCGCCGATGGCTCCGCTGATACGAACTGCGGCTGTACGTCGGCGGCAGCGTTTCCACGTTAATTAAAACATAATGGCGAACGCGAAAGTGTTTACACCATCGAACGTAAAGTACGACCGCGAGAGATCGGAGTTGTGTGTTGTAAGGACCATTCCGCGGCGCACAGGGTTGCCGAATCGCAGCGCGCGTCGTTGCCGTCAATGATGTTGGAATCAAGCTGCGATCGCTACCCTCCCCTTACAGCTCACGGCTCCCCCCGCCAATCTCCACCAGTCGCGCTCACCGGATCGACTTGGTTCGCTTATACTCGGAACAACTTCGACAACGTTCGCGTTGTTCCCTTCGGTTATATCGTTCTTTGATTATTCGCCTACTTTTTTAGTGGTAAACAACAATTTTTTAGGCTCTTATATCCTATTAAACAAAGAAAAAATAAAATAACATGTTACCCTGTAAAAAAATGTTGGCATTAAATTGAATTGAATGAAATTGAAATTGAGAATATTTAATTCCTCTAATAACACATAATGTTTATGTTTTTTTATGCTTTTAAAAAAATTTATATATATATATTTATATATTGTTAATATTCAAATGTCCGTACGGTTATATATTGTTGTAATATCTTATAAATATTTTGTAATATTTCACGTAATATAGTACAATATTATTGTAGAATATTTTATAAATATTTTATAAATATTTTGAAATATAAATGGAATATAACGTAAATATTGTACGGTTGGCGTTTTAATATTTATAAAACATTTTCCGTAAATATTTGGTAAATATTTGTTGCTATTAGGGATGTAACAGATGTTTTAAATTTAACATTATTGAATAATAAATAACAGTATATGCTATTTATTTAATTATTTTACTTCATAAGTTTTAACGTATAATGTTTATTTCTGCTATTCAGAAAAAATTATATCCATTTTCGATACACATTTTTTTAAATAAAAAGTATTCGCGGTACCATCAATTGGTATTACAATTACGGCTAACTTCAGTCACGCCTACAGAGCTCCTTTTTAATCGATTGATGCGTTCTGCGGATTCACCATTATGTTATGAAGCTTTAAGCTGCGGGAAACTGTACTGTTAAAGTCGCCATCTTTTGCTCAGACATCATTGGGATTGAGAAGCTGCGGCTTTTTATTAACTTACATTACTTCAGAATCCGGAAAAGTAAATAAAAATGGCTGAGGTTAGTGATATCATAATACTTTAAGTAAAAATTGTCATTGATTTATTCGAATTAATGTTAATATTACTCTTTCAGTTTCATTTTAACATTTCGTATCGCAATTTTTCAGCATTATAATAATTATACATTGAGTAATTTACAAGGCTTTACAAACTTAATTTGTATAAACAATAAACATTTTGTTTATGAATTGAAAACAAAATAACTTATTAATTTAAAACAAAATTATGTAATAAAACTAAATCATGAATTTATTACAACTAAATAATAATGAATTGTTCTTTAATATTGTAATAATATGTATATTTATTTTTTATGCATAAGTATACTTAATAGGGAATATACATATGTATATATGTATATAAGAAACAATGAAATTAACAAAAATATTTGCCAAACCTTGCAATTTTAATGAATAAATTCGTTCATAGAATAGTTTTTTCTCTTTGTTTATAAATATATTTTCATGTATGATATTCTTCATATGCACAACTAATGCTTTTAAATATATATATAATAAAGCTGTTCATATGACATATTTAATTACAATACTTAATTTTAATCAATTTTATATAATTATAATTTATTATATTATATAAATATAATGTAATAATACATACTTTTGTCTTCCCAGTCTGGATAATTTATTATTATTTTAAATATCCTTTGAATGTGTCCTGTTATGAATCCAGAATTATACCTGTGTTCAACTGTTCTTTGGTGGTTTTTTTTGTGCAGATTTATTTATACTGGATAATATGGATTTTCAGAAAAAAGTATAATTATTAAATAACTATTTTTATATTTTTCAGACTGATGAAACTCTAAAGAAGAAAAGGACTTTCAGAAAATTTACATTTCGAGGAGTTGATTTGGATCAACTTTTAGATATGCCAAAGTAAATAAAATTAATATTCATTTCTTAGTAATTTGAAAATGGAAGTTATTATAGTAATTAAACTGAAATTTTTATATTATAATGAAATTTTGATATTTAATAAAAATTTCAAGATTTTATTGCATGGCAATGGTGTGATATGTACATACTATACATTGCATACGATATCACAATGATGTTATTTTAATATCACATGATATCTGAGAAAATAATAAATATATATAAATATATATATAATATAAGATTTAATTCACAGTGAACAGTTAATGGAATTGATGCATGCCAGGGCCCGGAGAAGATTCTCTCATGGATTAAAAAGGAAACCTATGGCATTGATAAAAAAATTACGTAAAGCAAAAAAGGAAGCGCCTCCTAATGAAAAACCAGAGATTGTCAAAACTCATCTTCGAAATATGATCGTTGTTCCAGAAATGGTTGGCTCAATTGTTGGTGTTTACAATGGCAAAACATTCAGTCAAGTAGAAATTAAACCTGAAATGATTGGGCATTATTTGGGAGAATTTTCAATCACTTACAAACCTGTCAAGCATGGAAGACCTGGTATTGGCGCTACACACTCTTCTCGATTTATTCCTCTAAAATAAATTTGTGCAGATTTTGATAAAAAATAAAACATTTGTGCAGATTTTGCTTTTGATTGAATCAAATAAAATGTTTAACTACAATGTACAAATTGTTTACATTTCACAATACCACAATGTAGCAAACTATTTTTTTTTTAACTTTTGAATTCTTTATGTAGTATATTGAAGTTTTACAATTAAAAATTTTAATATATTTTATTACAAAAATTAATTAACAGATAATTTTAGTAAACAAATGAAATAGTTTGGAATTTAATAAGATAATGCTATTAGTAAATGTGATATTGACAGAAAACAAGATATTCTTTATTTTAATGTAAAATGATAATCATAGATTACTAGATTAGGGTTTTAGAAAGTAAAAGTTTTTAAATAATAACTTATTGAAATTAGATAATCTATATCAAACCTGTTATGTTAAGAAAACTTCATTTAATTAATGTTTATTTTATTACAATTTTTTTGTTATTGTTGAAACTTGTTTTTTGAGCAATAAAAAATAAAATTCATAATATTTTGTAATGATTTATATTAAGGTGTTTTTATGACCGAGTGTCAAAGTAGCGGATAGAGAGCTGTAAAAAATAAAAGTAGCCTTCAAAACAGTTAACATTAAGTTATTAGTTCTCATATTTTAAAATAAAATTGAGTTATTTATATTTATTTATATTTTTTTGCATTCATTACATAACATAAAGCAAATAATAGCATACAAATTTATTCTTGAATAAAATGTCCTTGTGACCTCTTTGAGCGTTTTAATTTTTCTATTTCCTCTCTAGTAAAATTTGGAAATTCTGCTTGTATTGCATCTATATCAACATTTGGGTAACGTCTAAAGTATAGTTTAATCTTGTTTTGGCAGAGACTGAAAATAATAATTAAATAATAAAATAATAATTAAATTTAACATTTGAGTAATTAATATATAAGAAAACTCATGTACTTACTTCTTTTCTCTTCGTTTTTGGTTCCATAATTTTTCAAAATACAGTCTTCTGAACTTTGCAACAGCATATCCCCCAAATTGAAATATATTTTCTTTGTTGAACTTGGTGTTAAATCTTCTTGGAATAAGATATTGACGCAATCGATACCAATATTTTAAACCTAAAATCATTTTTTTCATAATAAAAAAAACAGTGATAGTATTTTATGGAAAAAAGCGACTATTCCCAAAGTAAAGTTAATTATACAAGACAAAGAGGAGGGCTAGCCAAAGCCGTAAAAAGTAAGGTATTTAATAAACTCTTTAGGATCAATTTCAAGGTATTTAATAAGAAAAACATAAAAAAATTATTTTTAGGAAATATGAGCTATTTTATATCATAAAGAAGAAAATTGAGTTTTACTTGCTTTGTGTACATGTGTGACATACAATGATTTTAAATATATTATATGTGTTTAGCTCTAGACATATACTGATTTTCTCAATTTTACTATAATTTTTGTTATATTTACATTCTTTTTTAAATTTGAACTTTGTCAAGAAATGACATTTTACTTTGAAACAAAACATGATAAAAATATAGTATTAAGTAAATCTGACCGATTTGATTATAAACCATTTTTGATGGTCTTTCACCATGGTCGCCAGTTTCAAGATAGTAATATGCATTGTTTCTTTCTCTTACAACTTTTTCTATATTTTCCATACTATCTTCAACTTTATCTATTCTTTCTGGATTTGGAAATATTTCTATTGCTTCATTGCAGGCATGCTCCATTGTTTTTAACATATTTTTCTCTTTAAGTAATACAAACCTAAAATATATTCATTTAAATAAATATTTGTGTTACATAAATAAATTAATTTCTACTTACAGTATTAAAATAAATAAGTGCAAAAAATCTGTATTAGGTAATTTTCCAGCTAGAGAATCGTTATAATACTTGTGTATTGACACTTTTACATCAATTGCAACTGATAAAAAAAATGTTTACTGTTTAATTATACTAATATCAATTTGTTATGCATAACATTGTAATATTAGCTGTTATTTTTGCACTCAAATTGCAGTTTGTTTAAAGTTATTTAATTAACTTAGATTTTTTCACATATGAATTAATTATTACCATAATTTGTGTAAATCCTCATTACTTTTAAGTCTTAATTCATCTATTTTCCACGATCTGCCAGCTTTTACTTTCTCCATTCCCCAATTCTTTGGATCATCAAAAAACTCCATCAATCCTGGAGGTGTTTTTGAAGTATTCTTTGCCGTATTTTTATCATCTTGTTTAGGCAATTCATTTTGCGTAGTGTAAAACAATAATGATTGTTTTTGAATTGAACTATTGTTAAAATGAAGCTCATTAATTGTTTGCAAATTGAAAATATTCATTTGAAATGACTTAATAAAGTAGATCTAACCTACAAGTTACTTTAAAGTATAATCGAAGTATACTTACAGTATATTATTGTTTATTAATTTATGAGAGTCATAACTTTTTAAAAACAACGTCTTTGCAAATAATTTTGTTAAATTATGTATAGACTTAGATATATCAACAACACTACTGAGGGTTCCAGCCATTTTTATTGAACAAAATTACTGTAAATTACTGAAAATTACTGAATAATAATTGCAATATTCCAACGATGATAAGATAGGAATCCTATTCTTGAAATTGTTTCTGCATTTCACAACTCCGCCGAGGGATCAAATTGTACTGCTATATTCGCAGAAGAGCTCTTTGATCTATATATCATAAAATATAATAAATAAAATATATAAATAATAATATGTTTGTAATATAAAAGACACTAAATCTCACTTTAAGGTGATGCTGTAAGCCTGCTGCAACGGAGTTAGTGTTTTTGTAAATATTATTTTAAAAATGTTGATTTCATGCTTAACAAAAGTTTTAGCACATTCTTTGGGCATGGGAAAATTTAATTCAATTACAAAACCGGAATTTTTTAATCAGCTTTAAACGAATTTAAGGAAGTCGTTTTTTCACCACCTCAAAACCGAGTTCCATAAATTCGCTTAAAATTGATGACAAACTTTCATTTACTTCAACATTAAATAATCTCCCAAATTGAAAAAATGTGCTAAAACTAAGTATATTAATTAATTCTTATATATTTTAATAAAAACAAAGAATGCCCTAATCTAATAATTAACGCTTACGGCATCGCGTTAAGGGGACGACAAAGTGATAGCATCACGGAATTGGGGTTATTTTAAATATCGTGATATACTGAATATTTCTTTCATATAAAATACCAGACTAACATTCTTTATTAACGGGAAAACGTGATTGCAAAGTTTTTTTTTTAATTTTATTGTGCATTAAACTCGAAAAATCTTGTCCCTACGTTTAAAAGTTGCTTTGATGATAAAAAATCATAGGTACGAGATTTTACAATCATATCACATAATAAAATTAAAGAAATTTTACCATCAAGTTCTCCCATCAATAAAGAATGTTTGTCTGATTGTTATTATCAAAAAAAATACAGTATATTATGGGTGCTTCCGATAGGTCCGCGTGCATGCACGCGTGCAGACCTCTCTGTGTTATATAGATGGTAAATGTGTTCTGAAACACAGGGTGCTTCCACTGAAATATAGTAATACTGGAACGTGCACTGACGCGACAGAAACGAGCCGAGTGAGAACGCATGTCGCGGGAGAACCTGTCTTTGTTGTACAGTCAATTCTAAAAGTTGCAAAACATCAACTCCGTGCCTGCACCAGGATGAGGTACAATTTTTAACACAGCACACTCGTACCATCTTTATTAACGACATTATTTATTACAATAAACTTTTCTTTGTGTCTTGTGAAGACCGGTCATATACATTTAAACAATAACTCGAATTACAAATTTGCTCTGATTGTACTTCACGTGAATTTCGTACTAATG
>JABFPN010006009.1:0-12192 GCA_022817305.1 Leptoteleia sp. ZL-2020
GTAGGTCGGGAGTTCAAATCAAGGTGGGATTAAAGTAAATTTTTTTTTATATAGAAATGCTTTGTTAGCCACTATGGCTCGACTGTGGCTCCTGGCCGCGTCCCACAGTCGATCCATTGCGGCAACAGGTGTGGCTTATTGTGGCCAAGACTGTGGGCTCCGCATGCCACAGTCTTAGCCATAGACTCTGCCACAATGTTTTTTCCACGCGGGAATCATATATTTATGTAAAGAATTATTTCCATTTATATTAAATGGATTTGTTTTAGAGAAGAGAATAAAATAGTTTTTCTGATTTTAATTTTTTTTAATTAAACTTGCTTCTTTGTACATTTCATTTATAAATAAACTTTATTTATTGCAAACTTTTCTTTTATAGTATTAAATTTTTTTCGAGGAGTTTAAATTTACGCGCCAAAAGCAATTTTCGCTCGTTTATCCAACAAACAAGGTAATTTTGTTCCATTAAGTCAGTACTTCCATCAAACAAAATTGCGTCACAACAGACATACATAAAGTTTTGATTTATAAAGTATTATCTAAAAGTATGAAACGATACTATATATTAAATATAAAAGTATTTCTAAATAATAAGTGGATTTTCATAATAAAGATTTCTATTTCACTGAAATAGGCTTTGCTTTAATCGTAAAATAATTTTGCACACGCACAACATCGACCCATTTATTCGACCTACCTGAATTTAATCGACTGAGTATCAAACGGGAGAAAAATGTCTTTCTTTTGAGGTTTGAGCAATATGTTTAATTGAAATACATGCCCGATTTAATTGTCCATATAAATGTACAATAATGTTTAAACACCATTTCCATTTCAACAAAATAGAGCAACTATCTTAATTTGAAAAGAGACGTCCAAAAGAACATTCACTGAGGAAAAAGTTGAGGATAAAAATGATTATACTGTGTATCTGAAAATGGGGACAAATGACATCTTCTTGTCATACTTAACATACAATTTAAAAGAGGTTACGAGAATTGTACAAGTTACTATGATCCGGTATAATAAAAATGATTGTTTATCTTATAGCCTCTTTTAAACTGCTTGTCATTTGTCCCCATTTTTAGATACAGTATAATAATTTTTTCTCCCAACATTTTTTCTCGCCGTTCCTTTTCGATGGAAATAAAAGAAGAATATTGTTTTCGTATAAAAAGATCCGTTAGAAATAGATTTAATTTTAATTACGACAAATTCAATTCGCGAGATATTTTAAAGGAATTCTGCATTCGTCCAAAAAGGGGATATATAATTTCAATGGGATGATCATTTTTAAGAGTGTAAAAATATCGGCTATTGGAATTCCTGCCGCGAAACGAAACGCCCCCTACATAAACCGCCCGTCGAAATCATTGCGAATTTCTTTGCGCAAAATATGGACACATTTTACCCGCAAGAGATAAAACGCGAATTCGACGTGGCTTTGACGGTGCCTTTTCACGTCCTTCGAGTACGAAAAAACAAAATCCTTTGTACTCCAGGCCACGGAAAATTGTTTGCTTTCGTCATTTTATTTAATTTGATAACAATGTTTGCACTATCATGGATAGTGAACTTATTTACTTGATTACTCCACGAGAAATAGCGCCCTCGAACGTATCGGAATAACGATAATAACGGGAGTATCTTTTTGTTGAAAAATGAAAATAATTTGTTCAGTACAAGCAGATTGTTTTCAGTTGATTCATACTATTTTGCCCTTCTTTATTTGATTTTTACTTCATTAATTCATTTTTCGTTATTCAACGGAGAAAGGAAAGATTTGAATAAAGCACTTGAATGGTATAATCAAAGTTTTTTTGTTTTCAACTGATCTGATAAAGCAGCCCATTTAGAAGCCTTTTTCAGACTTCTCTTCCACTATCTAATATCCTAATAAAAGCTCTATTAAAGATAATAAAACGATCTATATATATATATTGTTAAGCAAAAATCTGATTAAATATCAATTTCAAATTTAACATTATAAAATCTGTTTTTCTATTCAAAGTACCCCATTGATTTCAATTTCGTTTGTTTGTCAGTATATATACTTGAAGATTACAATGCTAAGATCATCAAAGATAGCGAAACGTAAGTTATTTCAATAAGAGATCACTCAATTTCAAGAAGTCTCAGATAAATTTTAGCTTAACTTTGACTCGTAGAACGTAATCGGAATTTCTAAATTGTATATAATCTAATTTTGCAAGGATTCCGCCAGTTTACACTACTAACTATTCGCTTCAAGTTCGAAGCTAAAACCATATCAAATCTTGTCCACAAGATTCCTTACCACAGGTTTTCGGAAACAATTAACAAGCCATGAAAGTGTCCATTTCTAATCACATATAATTTGCCTTTAACACTGTAAGAAATCGTCGCGTTGAATAAGGAGAATTTTCACCTTAAAAAAAAACTTAAAATCTTGTTTCAAATAATGAAATTAGAATTTGTAGAACAGGCAATGTTGCAATTATGACAGTAACTTTATGTGTACTTTAATACACATGTACAACAATTTTGTCCTCTAAAGGTCGCATATTCGCATTATTCACATTAAAGTATGTGTTTAATGTGGATTTTAATTAAAAGCTGAATTAATAAAAGCAATTTTTAACGGAAAACTTTTACGATCAATTAAATGAAAAACATAACACATTTCAATTACGTGTTTCCCTTTTAATTACTTTTTTTTCACTTTTTTATACAAGAAATCCGTTCTATATTGAGAGAAAAAAAAGAATATTCGAAAAAGGAAGATGGAAAATCATTTAATAAATAAAAGGGAAAAGTTTTTTACACTACTTGTCTTTACAGCGATCAAACGGATAGAATGTGAATTTAAAATAAAAAATCTTCGCATAAAACGCGCGAAGATAAATCGTAAAAGTGAACGCGAGGGAAAATTCGTATTAGAAAGTTTGTTAAACTTCTTTGCTAAAAAGTGTACTTTCCACGAAAATAATTTTCCATTATAAAATCCTTTTGTCAACATATTTATAATTAACATATTTAATTCGCGTTTACGTAATTTACGTTCAATTCTCATTTGTAAAACAATAAATCACTTTGTTACTAATAAATATATAATCATCAAAAATAAGTGATTAAATTGAATTTTAAATGGTTAAAATAAATATAATTAAACAATATTTTAAACAATGATAATTAAAGAGATTTAACAATATCACAAGTTTCATTCTCTTTTACACTGAGAAAAAAGTAATAGTAAAATTGAAAACAATTTATATCCATTTGAGGATATCTCTGAAGAGTGAACAAATTTTACTATTAAAAATAGTAAAAATGACAATTATCAAAGCAATTTGTAGTACTTTTCCACTAATATTTACTGCATGACTTTTAAATTTTACTATTATTAACAGTAGAAATAATTACTTTTCCAATATATCCTCAAGTTGATACAAAACATAGTAATTTATGATATATCTTTTTTCTTAGTGTATGGCACTATACCAAATGTTTAATACACTTTTGATGTTTCTGATATTAAACATTTTAAATGTGTCTAGACTCCAGGCAAAACATTACAAGACATTTTGTCTCGTGATTTATTGATAAAGTTCTGCGACACTCAATTACACGAATTACCTATTATCTTGATGTACTTTGTATGATAACACAGTCGCAACAAAAAAAAAAAATCATGTGAGTACAATTCGTTTAAGGAGAATCACCGAAACTACTTTCGCAACAAAAAAGGAAAACTAATTGCTTGGGAAAGTTCTTCGATGTACTACCTGGCAAGCTTTTTTATTCAATTAGACAAATTGTGTTAGATGAGCATTATAGTATCGCGAGAAGAAAATGATAGCGACATCTAAGGCGTGGATAATATTAACCCGACTTTTTTTTTCTACTTTCAATTATAGTTGTCAACGCCATTATTATATCACTTTAGGAAAATGCCTGTTAAAGTAATTTTTTCAGTGTACTTTAAAATGTCATTCTGTCCCCATAGAACACTGCTTATAATTAAATATAAATAATATAACATTTGTATTATGAAAATAAAAAAAATGAAAATACGAACAAACTTAACATAACTGTTAATTCTAACTTTAAGTCAAATAAAAAATGTTCTATTAACGCATCATTCGACCGTACTGAAATGCCAATTTAATGGAATTTGTTAATATTTAATTATGTCATTACAGCCTGTGAATATTTAATAATCATCCACATTAATAGCTGTAATGGTAGACATTTTGAGTGCACTTGTTAATAAAATAAATTAAAAATTACGGATATTATTAGTAAACAGGTTATATATTTGAAAAAATTGAAATATTAATATTTCAAGTTAGCATAATATGTCAGTTTGTCAATAATTATTATTTGAAAGCTGACAACAGTTGCCATACTTTTTACTGACAAGATAGTAATTTTTCAATTTTTTTCAAATATTGACAATGTCAAATTATAATATTATCAACCCATTATATTCAAAATTAAGCACACAAGAACTAATATGAAATTTGAAATTATTCAAAAATAAATTATTTTGATATACATATATTTACAACCACAGTTAAGAACTTCAGTAAAAATAATTTTCTAATGCAGATAAAGTAAAGAAGTCGAGATGAAATCCCATTGTTCTTTGATGCCTAACTTTTGGTCATATAAAAAAATCCCACACCACTTTCTAATAAATAAAAGACAAATTTCTTTAAATTCATCAAAACCTTTTCCATTCGATTTTTACCTATTTCAGATTTAATTTTTTATATTTTCCCTTTTTTCATGGTGCTGCATTAATTATATGATATAAAACATATTCCAAAATATGGTCCAAGTATTTTTAATACTTTATCTAAATTTTGATAAAGATGATAAGCATTACACTTTGCACAACAGATTTGTAGCCATGCTGTCTACTAAATATACTATTATTGATTCTCTTGTCAAATTGTTCTCAATCTATCAATTCAAATCGTATAAATTTATCAAGATTTACATTTTGCTCCAAGAAAATACGTATTCGATGCAGGAATTCATTATCAGTTTTTTTAATACGCTTGTTTTACTTTATCACGATGATACAACACATTAAGAAGATACGAGGCATAAAGCCTTGTAGTACATTATGGCAAAAGGCATTAATATTTTTATTCATCGCATATTGTGAATTTTGAACGGGTAAATGAACTCTTACTGGGTCAAAAATTACTACGGTTTTCTGTTCCAAAATAGCCGGACCTTTAAAACTTCGCGAAGTACATTCGCAATGTCTCAATAAAAAAGAGATTAGCGTTTGAAATATTGGCAATGAGGAGACTGGCTGTTATTAATTCCGCAATTAATATTGAATTTAATATTAAGGTAAAGTTAACAAAATGCTAATATGTAAAGTAAGTAATCGCATAATTAACATCAAAGCAAAAACCAATACATATTATCTAATTTTGTTAATTAGATTTGTATTATAAATTAAGATGCATATTGAAAACAAACTTTCAACATTTATAATAAACGAACACCCTAAGTTCAATAAATTATTGATTTTGCTTCAGTAATTAATAAAGTGATATATATTGTTTAATTAAATCTAAGATTAAACAACTATTTAAGGCATGAAAACAAATGTTTGCCTTTAACTAAAAATTGCAAAAATTGCTGATTTTCTTGCAAATTAAATTTTGACGCATTTAAAAATCCTTTCTTAAATTTACTGGTAAAACTTACTATTACAACTTTTTTCTAATTTAAAATTTTGCATTTCAATATACTCTGAAACTATTAAATTATATTGTAAAACGAAATATTTCATTTTACTTCATGTGTAATAATTTACTAAGCTACACATGGCTAATACTTGGCGAATATAAGATCTCATTATTATGAGAGTGCAAAGAGAAAGTATCTTAAAAATTCATCTCTCTGCTTAGAAAATCACCCTACATACAGAGAACAATATTGTTTATTCATGCAAATAATGTTGTTATTTAACCTATAACGTGTTTGTTAATTTAACAGAATAATTATTTAACACGAAAAAAGTACTCTCTTTCTCAAAGAAATTGTTTAATAAACATTTCTGTTAAATTGACCAAACGTTAAAAGTTAAATCGGTTTGGTGTAAAAAATTTTTGTCCTACCTTTTCGAACCATTTTGAACGACTCCGAGCGTCGAATAATCTCGCCAGCTCGCCCACTGTCAACGCAGACAACATACAGATGCACTGTAAAAAATAAATAAAAATGAATTAATATAAATTGCACAAGAACATTTGAATATTGAAAGTTATTATACATTTATAATGCAGTATATATGCATGAATTTTAATGGAAGTTTAATGGAAACAAACTTCCAGTACTTGCATTAAAATTAATGAAATGTTTTCTATGTAGCCAAAGTTTTAAAGCCTAAGTGCAACCCTTTACGGATGAACACATTTTACTGTACTGATTGGAAATATGGTAATAAGTATTGCATACTTTTTCTCTGCGTTCAGTGTTCAAACTTTACAGCTAACATAAAGAATTTTTCTGAGCGAAGCAAGAAAGCATATTTATTGCAATTAGAATATTTTAACATCAACACAAATTTTGCAGAAACATTTTTCAATGCAATTTATTAGGAGTTTATTCGCATTTAAAAGCGCAGTGACGTTTTCGTTAATTACACGTGAGAATTTGTGATACGCCTCTCCCACTGCAACGTTCATAATTATTATGAGCGGAAAACACGAAAATTGCGTAGCTGCAGTTCAGTGCGAAAAATTTTGCACATCTGATGGGCGATATACAAGAAGCTCACTGGCGAATAAAGTCCGGTTACTTAATTTGCTTAATTAGGTAATTAAAAAAGCAATTGCCGCAACTGTTCGCTTTCAGTTTATTTAGAATATTAGAAAGAATTCAACTCGTGATGTTAGATACGCGTAATATTTGTTTATTGCAAAATGATTGTGTCCAGTGATAAGAATATTAATAATTAGTACTGTTTTTTATAATAAATCGGGGATAAAGGTAGCTTAACTTCTCGCGTAACGCCACGTCTTTTGAGTCACAATATAGGAAAAACTACCGTGTTTTCAAATATTTTGATGTGTTTTACAAAAATTCTTACTGCACTGTAAAAAATGCTATGTTGAATCAAACAAAATCGAGTTGAATCAACTCGTTTTCTGAGTCAAATACGACTAGGCTTATTTATAATTTGACATAGCTCATTTTATTAATACAAATAAAATATCTTTTCAGTTCAATTAACTCTATGTATACTTGGTAAGGAAAAATATTTTATTTAATAATTTTATAAAAAAATCTTTTCATAATCACACCTTGGCTAGGATTTGAACTCAGTAGATACATATGTTAACATAGAGTTAAAACTTAAAGCACTGCGCCAACGTCACTGTTTCGTAACACGAGATATACACCGACTGTCATTTCACTAATTTCAATTATTCAATTGGATTATCGAGTCAATTCAACTGTATGAATATGGGAGACTTAACTCGAATATGGTTGTTTCAAGTTTGCCTTCATCAACTCTACCATCGAGTTGAAAGCACTCAAAATTTTTTTTTCAGTGTGTGATGGCACGATAAATTTCCCAATATTATACAAACGGCTTCGCTTTAAAATTCCAGGACAGTAATTCTTACTGTTTTTTTTCTTCTCAGTGTATATATCTCCGATTTATTATAAAATATAATAATACTAATATATTTCTCTCAATGTACACTGTTATCATTTTACGGTTATAACTCCAATTATTTACCATCTATACTAAAATAACATTCCACAATGATAATACCGCAATTATCATTACTCTCAAACAATTATTTGTTCTTGAAAACTGAGAGCTATTTACTTCAATATTACAGCTGATTGTGAGCATACTGAAACCACATCATTAATGTAATGAAATTGTAACGTAATTTGTAGTTTTGTTAAAGATAAGAATTTATGCGTACATAAATTTCATTGTTATTTAATAACAAATGGATTACCAGTAACTGACAATGGCTCGTTCATCGCAAGTGATGATGACTTGGCAAGTCACACCATTTTATATACCGAGCATTAAGCTGAAATGTAGTGCCCGGCATTATCCCTTGAAAAAAAGTTTGGAATGTTCGGTTTTCATGAGAAAGATTGAAGCTGAGCGATTATTTCCCTCCAAGTGCCGTAGCTCGATTAATTTTTCATGAACTCCTTCCGAGCAACAACTTGTAATCAAATTATAACCTTATGGCGGTAAACAATATCACCTTCTACGTGATATATCCCAGAGAGAATAATCCGATTTTAGACTCTATAATTGATGGCTTCCTTTATAGACTAATTTCAATGAGACTATTGATTTATTGAAATTTGAGTTATGGTCCAAATTACTACGCAGGTAGACGCCAAGAATAAATAGAATTCTTTTGGCGGTAGAAAGAATAGCCGTTTCATTTTTATCTTCCTTCAAAAACATTACAGTGGCATAAGTTTAAATCAGTTCATTCCACTGCGTTTCATAAATTTAGAACACTAGGCGTTCGGTGAAATTTTAATTTTTATCGAGTCAATTTATTTCTGAACATTAATCCGCCAGTTTTATAAATAAACAGTCACATTTTTTTTCAAGCATTTAAATAAATGCTTCAGTATTCAATCTGAAGCGAGTGATTTATTTCAGGACGGAAAAAAGTAACGCGCTTTTTGTTTTAGAAATTTACGTTGAAATAAGGTACGCGGTGGTAACCATGATGTACGATGCAGTAATTGAAATTGTCAATGTAAATTGATATCTGTTTTATATGTACGTGACCGAGCACGTTAACTAATAAACGTACGGCACTTAGATGTTACTTTTTTTAAAACTTGGTAAAATAAACGGATACCGAGTTCGATTCTCAGGCGGACAATTATTTTAAACTGCGGCAATAACTTCACAAAGTGGAAAAAAATTAAATGCACGAAAGTAGCCCCCGTAATACGCTTCATAGTAAACATTTATAATTTCCATCCATTATTTCTCGCCGCGCACACGCCCAGCAGTGAAATATAATTTTAAACTACTTTTTATAGCCCCGGAAACACGGCAATTAATAATATTTATTTGCATATTTTATTATATTTTTAATCAAATTTTTTTATCCAAATGTAGTACTGAAAAATTAAACTGAAACTCCTGCTTTTTGTGATTAATATTAAATATAAAAATGTTAATAAAAAAAAAGAGCGTTGAAGTATTAGAGCAAGCTTACTTTAAAGAGCTAATAGAGAGGCGAACTCATTCGCGCGTTCCTTCGATGTTTGTAAAATTTTATCCGTTCATTTTTTGCATTCAATTTCAGTAAAAACAAACGACTCGAAAATTTGTAGTGCAACCTTGACACACAAAGCGTTGGCAGATAAAATATTTGATTACAATCGATGGACCATTCAAACGTTTACCGTACCGCGGATTCGTCATAAAATTTCGCGCGCGAAATATTAGGTATAATTGCCATCAATTTTAGGAACTGATCGTGCAACGAAAATCGCTCCTGAAAATAAAGCCCGCTATTTTCCGCGGCCTTTGACGAATTAACGCAATTAAAATAATACCAACGTCCTTATAGACGCTTTTACACTCGAACAGCGGCCTGACACGTGAAAAGAATGGACGCAAATAAATCCTCGTCGTTGGCTCGTGGCCTCCGATCCTTGTTTCAACGTTATTTTCACGTGGACGGTACAAAGAAAAAAAGTTATCAACGCCAACGCCTCGGCAACGTCGCTTAACTTCTCACGTAACGCCGCGTCTTTTGAGCCACATATTTGCACCTTCGAGCGCGTAATTCCGCTCTTTTCTATCGGTTTCGATTAAGATTATTACTTTTCTTGTGGCAAAAGCGGCCATCCTGGCTATCGCTTTAATTGAAATGGACCGCGGTTTCGTTTCGGGGTACGGGCATTCTTTAAAACGGCGTTTCGCGTAATCGAAATGCTATCGATCGCAGGCCGCATGTATAAAATTCATATATTTGAATTTGCTTTATGAGACTTTTTTTTTTTTTTTTTAATTAACGTCGCTGCCTGCGCGAGCTCGGCGACTCTTTTTCAAATGTCTTTTCCTTTAATTTTACAGATCAAAGATAACGAGTACACCGGGCATGAAATATTGAAATATTAATCAGATCTTCGACAGTCACCCGCGTAAAAATTTCTCGTCGTGAAATGTGAAATATATATTTGGAATGTCTGGCGCGGTTAACTTTTATACTTATCGACGGAAACATAATCGCGGTTCGTTATTGTTCGATAAAAGTGCTCGCAATTGCGCGGCGCTTTCATCATTTTCATCATTTTTTCGCAAATCTCGGGCTTTTAATTTCAATTTAAGTTCGATGTGCTTGACGGATTAAACACTTTGTCGTACGGTGGCAAAAGTGCTTTTTTTTTTCTTCTTATTTCCACCAAGTTTACCGCTTTTTGTAAAAAGCTGTAAATGCGTTGCACTTTTTTTTTTGTAAAACAAGCTACGAAAAATGCAATAAAAGATTTTTCCTCGTTTAATAAACAGGTGTTTAAAACTAATGTTATTTTAATTCATTTCATATTGTTAAAATTATTGCTGCGTACTTTGCTGACAAATTTTAGTTAAATTTTGCCATTTATTAACGAACAACAAGATTTTATATTAATTAAATGTAATCTTACTTTTAAGTTAACTGTCGGGTTTAAACATTTTTATGCCTTTCGCTTCACTTTGTTAAAAAGTGGAATGAAATTTCCATTTAGTTGTCCGCAAAAACATTCGTTAAATATTATAACGTTTTATCTGATAAGAATATGGGACTTAAAAATGTTTTAATGTTTAATGTAAATCCTTTGCAGTCAGAACGTTCACTTTAATTAATAAACATTTTATATTCACATATTTGTATAAAATTTGCTCATTATACGTAAACATTTCGCAATTTTTTAACGGGAAATTTTTATCTTTTTATCAGTTAAACACAGTTCCAAAAAAGGTTTCCTCAATGGATCTACTACACGAAGCAACTGAAAATTATTTGTTGCAAAACGTGTTTAATTACAAGAGACTACGAGTTAAACGATTTATTTTGAAATTTTTACCAATTTGAAATTTATCGATGGCCAAAAGTTGACCTTGAAGCTATTAAAAAGTTTTTTTCACTTTCATTTTTTTCTTTTATTTCAAGCAGATATTGTTTTTTTTTAAAAAAATTTTGAGTATAATATTATTGACAAAGGAATTATCATTGTCTAAATCATAAAAACTTGTTTAAATTGGTTGAAAAAATTAAATTAGAAGAAGAATCCAGCATATTATGCTGCATTGTTTTGATTACTCAAAAGAAGAACTGATTTATATTATGCAGAGTAATTCTTCCAGACGAATTAATTTGTTTAATTTCGTCACAATAAATTGATCGTGTTATACAAAGCGTTTTGTTCGCACAAGCAACATAAATAATGACAGAAATCGATTTTCCACTCAAACGAACCCGAAAGCTTGTTACAAAAGCAGAATAGACAGTTCATTTTAAAATGGTCATTCGACATACAGATCATTCATATTTAGTTCACGAACTTTCTCGTTATTTCGCTTGTTTAATTATGTACAACTGTACTGAGAAAAGTAAGCAACATTTATTATTAGAAATACATTCAAAGTGTACTTCTTCTATCAAATTGAGAAGACGATAGGTTTTTTTTAAAAAAATTTACGATCATGTTTACATAAATGTTAATTTGGGTATCTTATTCTACTTTTTAAAAAATACCGTGCCAGTACAGTAAAAATTTCCGTGTTTTTAGATATTTAGATGTATTTTACCATAATTTTTACCGAAAAAAGTCATCTGCACTGAAAAAAAATACTTGAAACAACCATATTCGAGTTAAATCTCTCATATTTATAGTTGAATTTACTCGATATTCAATTTGAATAATTGAACTTAGAGAAATGACAATTGGTGTATATCTCACGTTATGAAACAGAGACGTTGACGCAGTGGTTTAAGTTTTAATTACATGTTAAAAGATGTACCTACTGAGTTCAAATCCTACACGGAGAAAAATCTTGTATTACTATTTGCAACGTTTATTATGAAAGCTATGACAAAACTGGCTACATTTCTATATTTGATATAAAAGTTGTGAATTTAGCACATAGAAACGTGAATAATGAAATAAAAAGTTTAAACATTACAA
>JABFPN010006010.1:0-12190 GCA_022817305.1 Leptoteleia sp. ZL-2020
TTTTTTTTCCACTTTCTAATAGTGCTTGCATGCAAATTGTGATTTTTTGCTAAGTCAGAAACAGATACTCCGGAATTCAATTCTTTTAAAATATTTGTTTTTTCTTCTTGCGTTAAAAAATTTTTTCTTTTTCTATTATTACTTTTCTCTTCCATTATAATTTATAATATAAATATATATTTGTAATTAATACATTTGACAAACACACAAGGAAGGTTATTTGTTTATCAATACAATATTAATAATTTTTCGCGCTGTCACTTCGGAGCATAATTCACGGTTAATTTCACGCAATTTAAACAAAATAAGGGGAAACGAGCTGTGGTGGGAACAGATGGTTGTATTTGTTTTTATGTATGTATTTACTCAAACATACTCATCGCGACTCTTGACAGGGCGACTCCTCACAGGTTTGACTGTAATAAATTACAAGAGTTTTAGAACACATGATGTCGGTATTAATATCGAAATCACCCGATCCCGTAAACATTCAAAGTAATGTTACAGCAGTACCATCTACCGGAAAATTGAAATAGTAGTAGCAGATATACAAATATTACACAGAACAATTACTGTCTGTCACTAAATAGGTCAGCGCTTTGCACTAAAAATTTTATATTAATAAATGTAAATAATAAAATTTTGATCAAATGATGCGTTGATAATTTGACGTTGTGATGACATAAAGTTTTGATTTAAGGGGCGTTTTGATTAAACGACGCTTCAGCGTGTATTGCCAGTTAGATGTAGTGACTTTTGTATTAACTGGATTTTTGATCAAATGACGCATTGATAATTTGACGTTATGAACCGTATTCCCAACATCGACACACGCACACCATGATTTTTTAGCGTGGCATCACTCTTTTGTTGTATGTACGTATGTAGCATTGCCACCCCACAAATCATGGTGTGCGCATGTCGTGTGCGTGTGTCGATGTTCGGAATACGGCTCTATGATAACGTAAAGTTTTGATTTAAGGCGTGTTTTGATTAAACGACGCTTCAGCGTGTACTTCGGGTTAGATGCAGTGACTTTTGCATTAACTAGATTTTTAATCAAATGACGCATTGATAATTTGGCGTTGTAACGATATAACATTTTTTATTTAAGGCGTTTTTGGATTAAACGAAGCTTTAGCGCGAACTGCGGGTTAGATATAGTGACTTTTGCATTAACTAGATTTTTAATCAAATGACGCATTGATAATTTGGTGTTGTAACGATATAACATTTTTTATTTAAGGCGTTTTTGGATTAAACGAAGCTTTAGCTCGAACTGCGGGTTAGATATAGTGACTTTTGTATTAACTGAATTTTTGATCAAATGACGCATTGATAATTTGAGTTTATACCAAACGAATTTTTGATGAAATTATTTTTAAGAAATTGCTGTGTAGATCGAACAAATTTTTGATAAAATGCACGTTTTTATTAAATAATTTTTTGATAAATTCCCCACACCCCACAATTCCAATGAAAGTGTTAAATTTATCCATTGTATTTATATTTCTATTATAATTATAATCGTTATTTAAACGATGAAACAGAATACTTCAATATATTCGGGCACCCCGGGATAGGTTTTTCTCTCGTATATTTCCCCTTCTAATAAGCTTCAGCTTGGGCAAATGTAGAGTGCTTATAAAATGATAGAGTATTGACAAGGAAGGAATGAAAACAGGAAAATCCCAAAAGTTGGTGATTGAACTTCTCCCAAGAGAAGTTTTGGGCTCAGAATTTGAACGATAAGGGATAAGTGCTCTATAAGAAAGTGACGGGGCTATCACTCCATTGCTAGCCTGATTTTGTCACTGTACTGAAAACAAACTATTGCCGGTACTGTTGACTTTGGCAACAGTCTTGTACCAGTAATAGACCTGTATATCGTTTCCTACTAAGGGGAAAATAATTGATTTACTCATATTTAAATTTGGAAAAAAAACATTAAAATAAATTTAAGTATAACTTTTTATTGACGAATAAAAGAATAATATTTATACAACATTTTAATATTCTTGAACATATTTTAGACAAATTACACAATAATGGAAATACCACTTAACAAAACAACTGTAAGTGGAGAATGCAGTACAAATTCTACAAATCAGAGTATAGTAATATCATGGAAGTCTTCCGGTGTATTAAATAATAACTTTACATTAGAATTCTCTAGCGGTAACACGAGTGATGCGTATTCTTTACATCACATCAATATCACTTTAGATTCCAGTGAATTACCAAATATTGATACAAGTAAGTAATACTAAAATGTATCAATTTACATTATCATCATCCACCATTTTTTAATTTATATATTCGCTTATATTATAATTCAACAGATGGGTCGATTACGTTTGTACATGAAAGTGAGCTATACCCTACAAAAAAAGGTAACTCCTATCGTTGTATTCAACTTCGAACATGGAAGTTGCAGCGGAATAACAAAACTGCAGGATACATAAAAATGCATGATTTACAGTTCCAGGCATTTATTACTACTCCTACATCTAATTTTGGTCTTGGTAAGTTCTTTCTGAATTCATAAAACATTATGAAAATAATTAATAGTTGTGTGAGAATTTATCTTTTGCGAGAGGGCAAAATGCATGTCTCTCGCGGATAAATTTATATCCGTGAATATTTGATAAATATAAAATCAAATATTCATGGAGTCAAAACGATTCCATACAGTTCTTAAATAAAAATTTATATTTTATCTTAAATTAATATTATTTTTATTTTTACATCTGTTATTAAACAAATTTTAAATTTATGAAACGTTAAAATTACCGCCAAATAAATACTTATAAATATTTTATAAAACAATTATTATTTTGAGAAAATTACAACAGAGTCAAAAATTAAATATACTTATGTAAAAACGAAATAAGACACAGTTTTCGCGTTTTCCAAACTATTTAAACTTATAATCAGCTAAGAAATAATGCAGAACTTTATAATTAAACGATAAACAAAATAAAACGAATTTTAAATAATGAATGTGATTCGACTGTACAATTTCTCAAACTGCGCCGACAACTAACTGGTTTTTCGGTAGTAGTCGTTTCGTAACATTAATGGTAGTTCCCGAGCACCTCCTGTGCGCACGGCAAATTCAAAATTTCAATATGGGTTTACAGTCGGCTTATAAGTAGAGTGTCCTCACTCTAATGAATGAGATGAATCTTTCAGCATCTTTAATGTCTCCTAGTAGATAACGATCATTTGAAAAGACCTGAACCACTTCATAAGGCCCTTTTCGTTTTGGTTTCAATTTGTGGCTGTCTCCCATCGCCACAGTCGGCCTTGTCACAAGAACCAAACAGCCTTTACTGTACTTCTTAGCGGTCCTGATGTAAGAGTTGCTCTGATCAGTTTGTCGCTTCTTATCTTCTATCATCTTTCCCCTGACTCGTTCTCTCAATTCGGCTAGGTTGATTACGGGTGCACTGGCGGGCTTGTAATGCAGCGGTCAGCCTATTCCCAACAACATTCTGTGTCTCGAACCCAAAAAACACCTCATGTGGCGACCTCCCAGTTGTCATATATTTCGTAGAGTTAAACCCCCATTGGACAACTTGAGAGTATCGTACTTGCCCATTGATGCGCGTCGTCATAGTTCCGTTCTTGATATGCTTGATACTGTGGCTCTCGACGAAATTACTGAACTCCTTCGCTGTGAAACTGGTGCCTCTATCCGTGATGAGTATCGTTGGCGTACCAAATACCCCGAAGGCATCGTCCAAGACCTTCATCGTTGTTTTAGATTTGGTGTCCTTGACAGGTTGAATCACCACGTACTTAGAGAAAAAATCCACAATGGTCAGGATATGGGTGTTACCTTTCTTACTATTCGGAAAAGGTCCCATGTGGTCGACAGGGATAGTCTCAAAAGATCTTGTAAGTGTTGTCTTGTAGTACTCTATTTCCTTCTTCCCTCTGCTGATCCTATTGTATTCGCACTCCGCACATGAGGCTATTTAGTTCGTCACAAATCGTTGAAGCCTGGAGAATCAGTAGTGTTTCTTCACCTCATTCAAAATCTTCTCTTCGTCTGGGTGCCCAAGATCGTCGTGACAGTATTGTGTGATCCTTCATCGAATGTTGGAGGGAACAACCCAACGCAGCTCGCCCTCAACCTTACGATAAACTTGACCGTTCTCCACCTTGTATTCTTCCACGATTTGTTTCCGGTCTGTCGCCTCTTCCTTGTTTACTAAAACGTCGTATAGTCGTCTGAATTCCTTGCCTTGCTGCTCAAAAGTTAACAGCCAATTGTCTCGATCAATCTCGACCGTGAACACGTCCAATGTTGCTTCTCTGACTGACTGAGTATCCTCGACGGGGTTACTGCTCAAAGCATCCGCGTGTCCCATCTGAGTCCGAATCCGAACAGCATTGTGTTTAGTGTTGAAATAGAAGTCTTGGAAGTGGAGTAGCCATCTGTTTATCCTCGGGTTCACGTCCTTCTTGTACATGGCCATCTTCGGTGAGTTGCAATTCGTGACGACTTTGAATTTTTTCGCAAGAAGATAGACCCGGAATCGCTCCAATGTCTCTACGACAGCTAAACTCTCCAACTCGAATCTGTGATAGGTCTTCTCAACATTTGAGGTCTTCCTGCTAAAATATGCCACGGGGTGCAATCCTCTTTCTTCTCTTTGTAGAAGAATTCCACGTAGCCCTTCCTTTCTTGCATCCGTGTACATTTCATGGTTCTTGCTGACATCGTAGATGACAAGGTTGGGTTTTGAACTCAGTTTTTCCTTCAAAGTGTCGAAAGCAATTTGTTGTTTGCTGTCCCATTTAAACTCAATGTCCTTCTTGGTGAGCTCTACTATAGGTGTTGCTATCTGCGAAAACTTCGTTATAAATCCCCGAAATTAGCTCGCCAGTCCCAGAAAACTCCGAACATCCCTCGCAGATTTGAATTCTGAAATGGCTCTGATTTTCCTTGCTCCGAGCTGCACATTTTCAGTGATTTGATAACTTAGGTAGTCGACTGATGTCTTAAAGAACTCATATTTGCGCCGATTTAATTTCTATTTGTTTTCTCCAGGATTTCTAGTCTAGTTTTGTGTTGTAATCATTCTTTATGCGTCATAATTTTTCGTGGAACAAGTCTTGGTTGAATAATATTTTTTGAAACCATCATTACTTAATTTTACACTATTTTGATAAATCATGTTTTATTGGATAATTTTAACATTTTTTTATTTTTCAGCTAAAGATTGCCCGTTCGATACTCCAGATTATGTACCTATCACAGTAGGTTGTGCATTGGCAGGCTTGGTTATAATTGTGCTTATAGCATACCTAGTCGGACGTCGACGTAATCAAGCTCAAGGCTACCTTAGCATGTGAAATTGTGATTCCTCCTTTTTTAATTGATGTAATGTGTATGAAACGTTTTTTTTTTTCAAATGCAATATATCAAATTTATTTGTAAAATTCAATTTGTATACTTGTAGTTTATTATGATCAAAAATAAAACATATATGATTACATAATTTAATTTCCCTTTGTTATTTTATTCAGCATTATTAGTACTTCTTATATTTGTGTAAATTTATTCTGTTAAATGCAAAATATATCATAATACATATATTATATATATTTATATATGTGTATACAGTATATATATATGTACAAATATATACAGTACAATAGCAGTGTTTTCGTCGTTGTAAATCCACATCTACAAATCTAGTTTTTTTAATTATTATGATTTTAATAATTTAGATAAGAATAATCAAATTGACGTTACATATACAGACTTCTCCAAAGCTTTGATCATTCAAATTCTCTCTCGACCATACAATTATCATTATAAATTATATAAAATTAGCTTTTTAGACCCTGTTATAAACTAGCTTCATGAATAATCTGAATTCAATGAATAATTTGTATTAAATAATATTATTTATTTTTATGAATAAATATACATTGTTGGCGATTACAGGAGGCAACGTAAAACGGGAAATAGTTGTTATGTAATTGGATATCCAACACAATAAAGTCATAAACAAAACATAAACAAATAAGTGTATTTAATGCGAGTCAGTGAACTCGTTAAACCAGTTGTTGTTATTGTCGTAATCGAGTAGTAAACTATTTAGTAGTTGTTGTCGTCGACCAGTTAACGATTCGTAGTAGTAGTGATTGAATCGGAGTATTAGTAGTCGTAATCGAACATTAATCTGATAGTAGTTGTAGTAATCGAGTATTAAGCTCATCTTCGTATCAATCGTAGTGAATTCATCGGAATTCTTATCTATCGTCATCGAATAGTAGTTATAGTAGTTGAACTCATCGGAGTTCCTATCTAATAGTAATTAGCTTCGAGAAAGTGATAATCGGAAAATAGTCGTTGGTTTATCCTGGCTTTCACTCTCCAAATCGTGGAGAAGCCGATGTGTCGAATCGGTTAAACTTTGTTCTTTGATTGCGTGTTGATATATACATATATAGGGTGTCGTGTTAGTAGAGTCCAATCGGGACCGAAAGTGCACTTTCGTGACATTCTACACACAAGGGACATTGGTCGAAATCATACAATCCAGGGCTTATTACAACTCAACTTTTGGAAGCGGATCTGGAACAGGATGGCTGTTGATCCATGGACTCCGCTCTATCTCTCTCTAGCATTCACAATTATGGATGAGTCTGTCATATCTTAATTTAATTTAGTCTTTATATTCAATTGATTATCTGTCCTTCTCTAGTATTCGAAAACAAGGACAGATTAGTGCGTATCAAAACATTGAAGATTTAAAAGGCAAAATAAACTTCGAATTTCGTTTAGTATATTATATGCAATTTACAATTTGCGATTATTCATTCATAGTTAATATATTTCATTTTCTCATATTGTGGCAAGAGTCTTGCTTTCATTTATCACAAACTATTGGCGCGTCCGCCAACGTTGACTTTTGTCAACGAATGGCGCTCATCTAATTTGGCGCGTCTGCCAATTTAATCACAATAAACTCATCATATCATAAAATCACCATATTAATTAAAGACATCGATACTCTGAGATATTGGGTATCGGTGGATTTAACCGAATACTCTACACGCGTCCGATAAAATTTAGTTAAGCCACTTGCTGGCAAACATACATGTACACCCAGTTTCATCGAAAGCTATTTAGCTTTTCTGCTAACGTTAGTTTTCTACGTGTAGATTCTCATTGTTTATGAATATGTTTGTGTTAAACATCACCTCTTCTTAACACATACATTTTCCCGTTGAATATGCAGGGTGCTCCCTCAAGAACACACTTAGGTTAAGTAAACGTTGGTTTTAGTTAAAAACCCAACTTCCGCAACATTCATAAGAGGTCAAAATTACGCAAAAGTAACCCGTACGGAACATATCCGGAGAATCAACGCAGAAGTTAAGGAGCTCTTCTCTGCTGGCTCCGTTGATAGGCCGGAGATTTAACGTGAAAATCCATAGACTCGCCGGAGCTTCACTATAGAAATGTCCGCACTTTGGCAACGTTGTATCTCGGTTGATAATCAGTAGAAGTAGAAGAAGTTACGGAGAATCGACGTAGCATTTTTGGGAGATATTTCGTAGAAAAAATAATTTTTATAGAAAAAATAATTTTTGAATAGATGTTTCGTAGAATCTACGAAGCATGTTTCGACGCAGAATGTTCAGAGAATCAAAATTATTTTTTCTATTCTCCGTACATTCTACGAAATATCTCCCAAAAATGCTACGTCGATTCTCCGTAACTTCTTCTACTTCTACTGATTATCAACCGAGATACAATGTTGCCAAAGTGCGGACATTTCTATAGTGAAGCTCCGGCGAGTCTATGGATTTTCACGTTAAATCTCCGGCCTATCAACGGAGCCAGCAGAGAAGAGCTCCTTAATTTCTGCGTTGATTCTCCGGATATGTTCCGTACGGGTAACTTAGTTGAACATTCACTGAACATTGAACTGTCCGCCCGAAAATATGTAAATAGAAGGTATGCGCTGAAGATTGAGGGAAGGTAGAATGAAGCTTTATTAAACATAAAGGCATTAAAACAATTTACATATTTTTGGGCGGACATTTCAATGTTCAGTGAATGTTCAACTAAGTTACTTTTGCATAATTTTGACCTTCTATGAATGTTGCGTAAGTTAGGTAATTATCTAAAACCAACGTTCACTGAACCTAAGTGTTCTCTTGGGTTAACTTGAACTGCCTTACGAAGTAAGTAAGCAAAGCAGGAGTGGAATTACGTTTTTAGATCAAATCTAAGTAAAATCAATGTAAGTTCAATGTCATATAAGAGTCAGAAAAAAATCTAATTAAAATCTTTTGAAAGTCTCTTCAAGGTTAAACCGAAGGCAATTCAATATGGTAAATGAGAGAATTGTGCCAATAATAAATACGGCATTGAAACTATTTTTTTTCTGTTTTTAACAGCAATTAAACCACATGAGCATTAAACATTTAGAATTACTGATTTTATGGTAACTACTCTGGTTTTGAATGGTAGTTAATATATTAGATATATTAATTGGTTTTAACTGTTATAATATTTATTTAAGTATAGATTACTTACACTTCATTAAATAAATACACTTGAAGCTCCCATTTTCCACATTCCCATGCTCCTCACGCTCTCATTTTCATAAAAATTTCTTCCCCATTTTCATCAGAAATGTTTCATTTGTTTCGTTATTGAAACGCTATATCCGGTTCGTTATTTAACCAATAATAACTGAATATCGCTGGCGGGAATTTTAAACTTGCTTAATTCATTAATAATTGTATACAGCTTAAGGCAGGTTACAACCGAAACAACCGAATAGAAATAACCAATGAAAATATACATGCGCTAAACACGTGCGCAATTGCGCCATGCTGAAAATGGGGGCGTTTTCGGTCTCGAACACGTGGAAAATGGGAGCGTCGAGTGTAAATAGGTGATTTCAAAACCAAATTTCCCTGATGAAAACTTTTCCTTTTATCTCTTCATTCATATTTGAAAACTAATATTTACTTTTTCTTTAATTCGTTTAAATTAAACTTGTTTTAACAATTAACATTTCACAAGAAGAAAACAAGATTGAGATTAAATAAAAACGAAATTGAAACGAGAGGGAACCGAAATTTAAACGAACACGAGAGCGTAATGTCACTCCAACACAAATATAAACGGCATCTATACACAACTATCGCAAATATACAATAATCTAACACACGATTTTGTAGACATAGCATACAGTGCTTCAAGAAGCTTTATATACTATTCACTTTTACTTGACGCTTGTGTGAAAATTGTATACTTTCTAATATTTGTAATATTATATATCTGACGAAGTAAGACTGTATTGTGTAACAAAACAAATTATTGTAAAAAAAATGTTTAATTTAGTCAATTAGAATTAAATAATAAATTTGAACAAATAAGTATATATAAAAATTAAAAAATAATAAAATTGTATATTGTTGTATAAGTCTAATCAAATGTATTTTGAATATATATTATATTATTAATCCAATATATTATAATATTAATCCAAAGTTTATTTAATAAAGTAGGCACTGGCTGTAAGCACATCCAATAAATCCGTTGAAACAATTGAAATCAAATGCGCGTGCGGTGTTCAACCGGATGATCGTGGCCATGACGCACGTGATTCGGGGCACGTAAATATTCATACCAATAAAAACGGTAAAAATTATTAGCAATGTAAATAATAACTCTTTGTGTTATTTGACAAAGATTATTGAAATTTTTTTTGAATTTCTTACTGTTTTTGGATAAGAATATAATCTAGATAACAAAATGAATTGTTTTATCTTAAATCAGTAATCTATGCGATTGATACCATAATTGTTCGATTTAAAAAAATGTCTATTCTGTAAATTACTTTCTACTTTTGTAAACAGTAAAAATTAAATTCCACAATAATATGTATTATATTTCATACGAATATTATTTGTATTGTCAGTAGCATGTGGTTGAAATACTGTTGAAAACAGAAATTTTTAATTACATATTTCTTTCAGTGTATAAACGTATTTCCTCTCCGGCTTTTGATGAAACTGGATGTTCTTATGAAAAGTATGAAACAAATTATTAGGAACATTTAAATAGTCGTTTATTTACTGTATAAGCATTTATTCTTTTTTATTTTTAAATTTGAAAATAATTTTTAAGAAAACGAAGCATTAATAGATTTTAATTTTATGCGTAGTAAATTTGATTTTCACTGCAAGGGGGACAAATTTAAATGTCGCCTCAAGTAAAAAATGTTATTGAAGTCATAACCGACCATGCCTGGTTAAAATTTTTAAATAGTACACATTTCAGAATTAAAGATTGATAAAATGGAATCTTTTGCTACAACAGTAAACGTTTCAGGTAGTTCATTATAAGAGAGCCGATAATATTGTCGCGGATTTTTTCTCTAGGAACCCTGATGGCCACTTTAATGAATCTCAACCTGAATCAGTTATTATAGGCAAATTGATACAACTATTAGAGCTTAAAATCAGAAATATTATAGTTCCCCAAGAAATTTCAACGTTAGATAGAGATCTTATAAAGTCAGTTAAATTATGAAATTGATTTGGATAAAAATTGGCAGAATAGTAATTCCTGAATCCTTAAAGAGAAAATTGATTGAACGGATTCATTCAAAATTAGGTCATATTGGAATGTATAAAACTGTACAATATTTACGTGAGTACTATTATTGGCGTGGATTATCTAAGGATAGTAAGAAAGACTTGAAAGCATGTGATTTGTGTCAACGAATTAAATATTTAAATTATTCAATGGAAGGGGAATATTATTCGATTAATGTAGAAGCTCCAAGAGAATTGGTGACAGTAGATTATTTTGGTAGTCTTCCTTCTTCTCGTGGAGGTGTTAAGTATTTATTTGTAGTTGTAGAGGCTTTTTCACAGTTGGTTAAATTGTATTGTTTGAAGCTAATCACCACTAAAGTTACTTTGAAATGGTTAATAGATGACTATTTTATAAAAGTTGGAAGATATTTGCGAATTTTATCTGACAATGGTACACAATTTTCATCACCGATATGGAAAAATACATTGGAGAAATTGGGAGTTAAAATATGTTTTTCTACTATTAGAAATACTCTAGGAAATCCGACTGAACGAGTTATGAGAGTTCTGGGAACGATGCTTAGAGTATATTGTAGCGATTCTCATTCGACATGGAGTAAATTTATTCTTGAAATCGAAAAAATTATATATACAGCGTGCTATCAAGTAACAGGGTTTTCTCTTATGAGTTACATTTTGGAAAAAACCATACGATACTATACGTAAATTAATCAAGTTTCCAGATCTTGTGGATCCTGATCGAGAGCTAAATTTAATAGTTGCACGTAATAATATAGACAAGGCCCTGAAAGATCATAAAAATGCACAATCGAGTATATCAAGTGTTCGTTTAACGATACACTGAGAAAAAAATTTGAGTGCTTCCAACTCGATGGTAGAGTTGATGAAGGCATACTTGAAACAACCATACTCCAGTTAAATCTCCCATATTTATGTAGCTGAATTTACTCGATACTCCAATTGAATAATTGAAATTAGTGAAATGACAATCGGTGTATATCTCACGTTACGAAACAGTGACGTTGGCGCAGTCGTTTAAGTTTCAACTCCGTGTTAAGATATGTACCTACTGAGTTCAAATCCTAGCAAAGGCGATATTATGAAAGGATTTTTGGTAATTGTATACAACACTACCCCCCCCCCCACCCCTAAGGTGGGTTTTTTATTAGTGAAATCGATGCGTTTTTGAACGCTGATTACAATAAAAAAAGAATTAAAGGTCGCTCTCTTACCGTTCAAAAGATATGGCCAAAAAACTAAACGGTCCCTGGGAGCGCGTCTGGGTAGAGTTGGGCGCACTGTATCATTCATAACTCTGAAAGTATCGACTTTAGGGATATGCTCCAAAGGACCAAAAATGCTCCCAACGATGTCCTGGACCTGGTATGTTTGTTTAGTTAGATTTTAATGAATTTTAATAAAATAAATAGCGGTGAGGCGTAACCCTCAAATGTTTGAACAAATCGAATAAATATATTTCTTTAAAATCTAACTAAACTAACGATACATGTTCAGGACATCGTTGGAAGTAATGTTGGTCCTTTGGAGCACCAACCTAAAGTTGATATTTTCAGAGATA
>JABFPN010006011.1:0-12190 GCA_022817305.1 Leptoteleia sp. ZL-2020
TAATATGATGTTAATTTTTAAAATTGAATTCGAGCCATTTTGAATTTTCAAGAAAATCCCACGAGTTGGAAAACATTTTGCCGGACGTTCGAGCGCAAGTCTTGTTCTTCGATCCGGGCATTCAATTGTTCCGACTTTTTTCTACGAGCAATGCAATTCCACTTTCAGCTCGGTTACAATTATTTTTCTTCGTGTCATCTCGTTCGGATTAAACAGCTCGAGAAAACAATAATGAGGATGTTTGGGGATAGACAGAATGGATACAATGCAGAGCGGCTGTTATTTCGTATCTAGGAAACTCAAAGGTGCACTGATGACAAACTAAAAAAAACGATTCTCGTATAAAAACAACTCGATTAATTATATAAACACACACGAAAGATACATCCACTAACTGTCGACTGCTGTCGTCTACTATGAGCATTGATGGGTAGTAGTAATGGTTATTAATTGAATATAAAGGACGAACTTGCTCGTTATTGGTATACAGTAGGAGTACACTGGAATCGGGCTCAGTTCTAGGATAAGGTTTACTCTCGCAAGGTAAAAAAGAAGGGGAGGGGGGAAAAAAAGAGAAAAGAAAATCAACGGGAGACGAAAATTATTTGTTGATCAGGGGTTATTATATAAATATAATAAGAACATTATGTTTTGAGGATGTTGCAAGATGGAGTAAGGGCTGCAGAGTTGTGACAAAATTTCTAGTGGGAAGAGTAGTAAGGTTGAGAAAAGAGAAGAGGGTTTGAAACCCTACCTTGAAAAGCTGTACGCCAATGACGGCAAAGACGAACTGCAGGAGACTGGTGACGAGGACTATATTTCCGATAGTCTTTACCGCTACGATGACGCACTGTACTACGTGCTAGGTATAGGTCAACATTCATTACAAATCTCGTCTACTCACTTGAACTTTTCAATTTATTATTATGCTTTGTCTTTTTTGCTTATGGCACCAATTATTTTCCCGTTTTGAATTTCTCGTTCTTAGCCGTTCAACTAAGAGCGTTCATTTACTCTCTTCTTTTGAACAACTTTTCCAAAGGCTTTTGCGTTTTCTTAAGAAACAAATCTAAGGTCGAAACTGATTGAACGTTAACATCGTTAGCTAATTCGCGATCGCCCTTCCACCTTCATTGTAAAATCAAGATTATAATTGAACAAGAAACTGAATTGTACATCTTTGCTTTTTCTTTTAAATTGCTTTTTTTTCTTTTCTTTTCTTTTTTTTTTTTTTCTTTGCTTCTTTTATATGCTGTTGCACTGATCTACACGTAAACGGGAGGTTTTTACACTCGCGTTTACATTATTGAATCAAACCTCTATAAAGTATATTTAAGTAAAGTTTTTAGTTTGCAGAAAGTATGTAGGATATAATCTAAATGTAAATACCTTCAAGCCTTTAGCCCGGTTGATGGCACGCAACGGTCTCAACACTCGCAGCACCCTGAGAATTTTTACGACGGATATGGCACCCGAGCTGTAAATTGAGAAGGTAATTGTTAATCGATGAATTTCGTTAATGAGTTTGTTTGATGCTCAAGTCAACATAAAGAAAGCTTGAGAGAGACGCCTGACAGATTGTTTGAACAGCTTAGTGAAAGGTGAGTGGAGAGAACGTTTGATCAAATAAGCAAATCATTTTATTGAGCGTTCAAAAATTTATACCTCATCTTCATGTAATCACAAAACGCTTCTAAAATATTTGCTGGGTGTGCCACATTTGTGTTATCACAATCTGTATATCTGAAAAATAAAATAATTGTACATTAAAATTGACTTATAGAATTTTAGTCGTTTCACCCCTTTGGATTGTTACTTGTTCGTTTAGTGTCGGTTATTTGTTGCAGTTTGACCTGTAAATTAATGACGCGTAGCTCAACATTTCTAATCACTGCTGGTCAGTTTTGCGGCCATTAAAAAAGTATCGATTACGTTTGTTTGCAATCAATATGCAATTATGTAAAATTGATTTACTTAATGTTATGTGAAGGTCATATCAATTGCAAGTGTAACTAAAATAAAGCAATAAGTAGTTGTTAAAAAAAAGTATCACAAGCCTTTTTTAGTTGCGTCGGTGACAAATGAGTGCACTTTTTATTTTTCATGTATATATATATATACATGTTTTAATGGAATAATATATGGTACACTGAGAACAAAATGACAGAAAATATTACAGTTTTTACCTTGGTTTTAGATACATGTCAATCTTTGAATAAATATTACTATATTTAAAACAAAGATAAAATCAGTATTATTATCTGTCATGTTTTTCTCGGTTTAATGGATGTGATACGTCTAATAAAGGTAATTATAATTAAAAAATAATTTTATATCAAGTGATTTTTTGTGTTTAAATAATTTAGTATGAAAATAAATAATGTGAACATGCTGATATAAAATGATAATATACCATATAATTTATGTATACAGTATATTAATTGTTTAAGAAAATAATAAAGATAAAAAAAGTTTATCAAAATTTAAAACTGAAATGAAAATGTTCTTGTTATTAACTGCATTAGTTATTTTTATAATTTGTTTATCGAATTTAAATGAATATTATGATAGCAATCACAAATAAACAGTAAAACCATAATTAGATGTTTAGTATCTATCTGTAGCATTATTACTATAAATGTTTTAAAGTTATATTTGTTGTCAACTTGTTGTCAACCTTGCGCACTACGCAAAAAAATACATTTGCGTAATATTAAAAATAATTCAGTTATAAATGTTCCAAAAAGTAAAATTTTTGTATTTAAAAAAGTTTCAAAAATTAAAAAATATGTATTTCAAAATATTCTTTAATAGTTAAAAAATCTATCTACATTGTCTGTAAAGATAAAAAGGGAACAAAAGGTTATGTTCAATTAAATATTAATTGCAAATATTAATCACAATGATTATTTACAGTTAAAGTGTAGTTTAATGTAAAGATATTTAAAATTTCTATAAGTCAGATTATAATCATTACAATTATTTTATTTGAATCGTTCAATAATTTACTTACGGACATAAATAAAGAATTAATGATAATGATTTGATGATTGGAACAACGTTCGTTGACAAACACAACAAATGGTTAATTATAAATACCTAAAGAACATGGAAATAAGTGACACGCAGACCACAAGCAAGTCGAGCAGATTGAACGCTGATCTGCAGAAGGCACCGTCGTGCAAGACGAAACCGTACGAGATCATCTTAAGACATATTTCAATAGTGAAAACGGTGGTAAACAATATGTCAAAATAACCTAAAACCTAAAGTCAAAAAACGTGGTGAATAATTGTGTCTTTTCGTCTGGATTGCAAAAGCAAGAAAACTCACTATATTTCTAGGAGATGAAGATTTCAGAGGATCCTCTGCAGCTAACATAGCCGAAGAAATCATGATACACGCAAGGATCACATTTCCGAAGTAATTGTGATTGCAAAACCAGTGACAGAAGACACGAATCCTGTAACAATATTGATTTTATATTATTTAAACATATTTTTGTAATATTTTATTAACATACAATTATTTCACATACGTAAAAATAAAATGTTGATCCAATTTTAATTCTAGAATTAGTATTATTATAACGTTCCCAACATTAAGGACATCAAAAGCAAAAAATAAATTAGTAAAACATAAAAAAATACAGTCTAAAGACAGAAGTTTTAATTTTAAAATAAATGTATTGATTCCTTTAAAAGAAGGAATATATTAATTGTATGCTTTGTTTCAGTAATTTAAGCTGAACACCTCTGTTTTTTGAATATTTTACTTATTTTCTGCTAATTGATTTTCTGGCAGCTTTCATTTCATAACTTCCCGTCAAAAGTTACAGAAAGTAAAATCTTCATTCTAGTGTAAAAATGTTTTTTGCGTCCAACATGCAATTATATTTTTAAATGTTGCGTAATTTTATTTATAAATACGTAACTATAATATTACATAAAACGCTCCAGTAACGATAGCTAAAGCTTTGATTTAAAAATTAATTTAAATGTAGTTTAACTGTTCATAGTTTAAACTAAATACAGGTTATTGAAATAAACAGATATTTCTTTCAGCAAAAGTATGTATACATTACAACATAATATTATGCAAAAATCATATTAATTACGAATATAACTTAAATAAAGCAATTTGTACATTTATAATCATAATATAAAAGGAATATTTTATGTTATTAATTCACTGAATTAAATTTATAATAAAAATGCTTTTGAAATTTAGCGACCTGGTGTAAATAAGTTTGACTATCAACGTTTCAAAGTACGCCAATAAAATAGCACTTAATGTCAAATAAAAAACCTTATTAGTATTGTCTTAATACATTTATGATATTAAAAAAATTATTTTATTTATTTTAATTATTTTCTTGTGTACTGTAATGCAATTTATTAGACTAAATTAATATTATACTTTTATACTCATGTATATAATGGTCCGAAGTATGCATGTTTATGAAAATGAAAGTTAACGTCACATTATAAAGGTATTGCAAATTTAAGAGCAAATTTTTCACTTAATAATTAACAACAATTTACGCGTTACTTTATATCTTTTTACTTCACTTATCAATTTATTTCGTTTCGTATAACAACTTAATCCTGCTAATAAATGGGGAAATTGGTGCACGTGCGGACTATTTGAAAAATTGATTTTTTATAATCCACTTTGCGGAACTTTTTTATATTTGTGAGTTCAACCATAATTGCTTGTGATCTATGTTAAAATTGAGAAGAAATTTATCGTATACTGCACTTATCAAATGTATTATTATAAATTGTGTATTCAGATTTTATTTTCTTTTCTATACTCTTTATATTTCATAACATATTTAAAGCTTCAAGAATGGGCTGAGCTTTTTTATTATAATAATATTAATCAATTCTTCTAACAAATTATTTTAATGTAATAATTAACAGATCAATAATTACAAGAGTACTTAATATTATTTTATAAACACTATATTTTTACAAGGTAATACGTCCATATGTATCTAAAAATTGCGTTAAAATGTCTAAATTTTTAAAAGATTACTTGAGAGTTACATGGAATCCGTAATACGAATGCAAAATCGTGTATTTTACTAAAAATTTTTCCTTCGTGTAGAAACGGTATTTTTATTAAAGAAATATTTTGAGTAAAGTATTATCTTACAATATATTATTAAAAATTTTATTTTATGAGTTCATATATCACAAAGCACTGGAATCTATCCACATAAAACATATTTGTCTACTGAAATGTAAAGAGATAAAGTACTGTTAAAGTTAATAAACCTTTTTTAATGTTATTTACCGAATTTTATACTGTTTTATAATTATGATAAACATTAAACGTGAATTCTTTGTCTATATAAATTATAACTTATAAAATCTCTAAACATAATATAAATTATAAAAAAAAACAATTTTTTCTTAATTCTACGTTAAAAATATGCTAACGCGTAAGGTACGTTATACTTTACGATACATAATTATGCATTTTTCCAACGGATTAAATGGTTCGAAAATAGATTTTGCATTTTGGTTCTACAGTGGGTTTTGACTATCAAACAACTCTCATATTATTTTCAGAGGGAAAAAATGTCATACTATAAACGTTCTATACTTCATTTACGATAATATTCAATTTTAGAAAATATTGCTAAAATTACCTGTTCGTTTTGGAAAAAATGAAGAAAGCAGAGCCTTCTGGAATGGGCTGAGTTTTGGTTGCAACGTTGAACTCTGACATTCTTCGTGGTCTTGCTGAAACTCCGCCGTTCATGCCTTCATCTAAACGATATTAAAAAAAATACATTAAAAAATGTTCCATAAACATTCAAGCAAATTCGTAAAAACTGGATTATACCGAAATCTTCGAAGTCGCGTTAAGTCGGAGCCAGAAAGCTATTGAAAAATAAATCTGTCACGGCGCAAAGTTACGCGCTTAATTAAACCCTTTAAAAAGCCCAAATGGTGTAACTCACATTAAAGATAAACTTGTATTATTATCTACACGGTTTTGTTTTGCGATTAAAGAGTTACCCCATTTTTGCCATTTACAGAATACCACTTGCCGAATATGACATTAACCCTAGCTAAAAAATTAAAGAAAAACTACAGTTAGACCACTTAAATTTTAAGACTCAATTGTTTTTTGTCTTTGTTTAAAACGAATATGCTTCCGAGAAAGTTTTCAGGGTAATCATTGTAAAAGTTTTATAATTTAAAAGGTGCGACATTGCGCAAGTTCCAGTGTATATATTGTAAAATTTTCATCATATTTCACCATAAATATTATTTAATTAGTATAAAGTCTTGCGAATTCTATTCTTTAGTATATATATATATATATTAATCTCAATATAGTAGAATAATCACCTTGGTCAATCTGATTTTCTTCCTCCTCCTCTTCCGCGTCTAAGTCTTCCTCGTCAGATTCAAGATTCAGACGTACCTTAGTCCTACCGTTGAGGTCCTCACCTTTTTCGGAACTAAAATTATTCGTCATTGTTAACATTATGCAATTAGTTACGTCATAGGCGATATTATTCACAACTGATATAATAAATATAAAGTAGATAAGCAATTACTATTTTTCCGTATCCGCGCCGTCGTAATCATCTTCATTGATGTCGTGCTCGACATCGGTGACATCCCCTTCTTCGCCGCCGGTTATATCACCTCCGTCATCTGCACCTTCATCGCTCATTTGATCCCGATGGACGGGTGTACCGCTACGTGATTTATTTTTCTCCGCCTGTAGCGACGGAAGGTCATTAATATAAACCCACATAATTATTAAAACGTTAAATTATTTTATTTCAATACAATTCTTATTCCAGCAAATCAATCAAAATTCCAATGTTAAACAAAAAGTTTTAACGAGATATACAATTAGTGTACCTGCTAACTATAAAAATTTGTCAAATTATTTATAATATTACAGAAACTCTTTATATGTAACTCATATAATTTTTTTCAGATATATTTGTTATTAACATGTTTCCTGAAATCTTGTGAAAGTAGTACCACTGGAAGAAAGCATTAATAAATACGGAAAATAGGGAAAGATAAAGCAAGGGCTTCCCCTCCTTTATTCCTTTATAATTTACATGTATATACTTGTTTTGTTCTTGTCTAATAATTATCTCATGTCTTGTATATTTGTTTTTAATTTTTACCTCTTCTTCAGCCTCCTTCTCGATAGCGGTTAATGATTCCGCATCCGCAAGATTGTCTACAGCGATGGCCAAGAACACGTTTAGAAGAATATCTACATTTTAAATTATTAAGGTAAACATAACTTTGATTTAGTTTAAAATAGTTATTATGTTGCTAATATTATAATATATTATTTGTCAGATTGAGCAAATGAATACCCAATTTCGAAAGGATACAGTTACCGCAAATAAATAATATTATAAAATAAAAGCTGAAGAGAATTCCGGTACTCGCGACACCGCCATACGCAAGTATTCCGACGTACATGACGGCATTCCAGTCTTCGCCGGTAAGTATCTACAAAACAATGGTAAACGTTCAATTAAATTCGGTTAAGCGTTCGAAACAGCATTGCGCTAATAAGTATTAAATCGGGTACCTGAAATACCGTCAACAAACTCTGCCAAAAGTTATCGAAATTATGTCGCGGCTTATCCTCGAGATCATTAAAGTTGAATTTGCCGCCAAACACCTGCAATGTGATACGAATAATGAACTTTTAAATCGCTCTTGCCAACGCGACGCAACCGCACCATGAGGTACGAAATGCGCCCAAAATTTGGTCCCATAAATTTCTTTTAATCAACGCAAATGTTTTATTTTACCTGCATTCCTAGTAGCGCAAAAATCACGATGAAAAGGAAGAGAAGCAACAATAAAGAGGCAATCGATTGAATTGAATTCAACAAAGATGCTACCAGGTTTGACAAGGATCTCCAATATCTGGAAAAAGAAAGAAAAAAGGAGTAGGACACAGGTCTCATTCTCGGTATCCCAAGGTAATTACACTGAGATAATTTTCATCCGAAAAATTACTATAGTATACAGCAAATGAACCTTACCGAACTGATTTATAAAAGTTTTCTCGTTATTTTAAAAAAAAGAATATTATTTATTTATATTGTATAAAGTAATCTGCTGGATAAGGGTTGTTTTTTTTGGAAATTATAGTAATTTTTGCTAAAAATTGTCCTTGGTATAGAAACTTTGATAGATTCATTAGATAAGGTAATTAATAAGAGAAGGGAGCGAAGATGGTACACCGTTTAATTGCTTACTTTGTAACTTTGAATACTCTGAGGAGTCGAACACAGCGCAGTACAGATACACCTAGCGGTGGCATCACGTGTGTATTTGTCAATATCATCTCACTAATGGATCCAATCACGACGAAACAGTCGAAGCGGTTGAATAGGGATACGAAATAACCCTGTCAATGAACAATTTTCAGTATACCGGTGATATTTTTTTGATCGCCCATCTATCATTCGTTTGCATGAAACTTACCTGAAACCCTAAACTGTACATTTTAAGCATCATCTCCATTGAAAATAACGCGATGAAAAACATATTCGTTATTTCTGCAAAAGAAAATTCGTCTGTTAGCAGTTTTGTTATATATAATTATATTACTTTAATAAATAGTTATCAGTGTTTCTAAATTTGTATACCATTAATATCTATTAAATCCGACTTTAATTAGTTATTATCTTATATTGCGTATATGGAAATTTGAATACCTTTTATCCAAGCCATAAAAACCTTTATTAAACACTTCAAAATCTATAAAACGTTTCGATTACATTTGAGAGTTTATATGTTTTGGAGAAATAGTAATTCTCATAGCAAACTAAAGAATAAATTTAAAGTTTTACGTTTTTATTATGACTATTAAAAGCGATATTAATTATAATAGTATTCAATTATTAACTAAAGTTGCAAATGGAAATACAATAATAAAAAAGAAAGATATAAAAGATTATTATGTTCAATAAAGTAAGTGATTATTTAAATTAGGTTTTACTGTTAAAAAGTAATTATTTTTTTCGAACTAATATATTTAAAATAACACGACATTTTATTATAAATATAATAACTTATAAAACAATTAATGTAATAAACTATAAAATAATGACAACTGTAAAGAATTGTTTTGATTTAGTCGTATATACATATATCTGTCGAAGTGATCTATCGAAATAAACACGATTCTTTTCGTCTTTGTCATCATTGTCGTCCAAGGTGTGAAACGAGGCGAATATGCGGAAATCTTTATAAGTGAATAAAATAGTATTGTGGAGGAGGGTGAAATTCCCGTGAATACGATAAATTTTATTATTCCTTTGTATATTTATAGTCACTTTATATCTTATTGATTATTTGTTATTTGATACAGGCGGTTTTTTGAATTGTAATTCACAATTATCGTGCTGACACTTTCAGCTCCTTGAAGGAGTCGAATGAAAAAGATTTGAAAACAACTTACCTTGAAATTCATCCAACCAGTCAGGCTGACGATAATGCTCGGTGGCTAAAACGCCTGTGTTTAAAAATACTAAAACTATGATTAACCAGTAAAAAGCTTGCGACTTGACGGCCTTTCGGCAAGCCCTTCTCATTCGACGATTCGCCCTGAAATCAACGTCATTCGATTAGTTGAAATGGCCACGCTAATTAATTACTTTTACTACCACACCTGTCGAAGTCCCGCTTTTTCCTTTTCCAAATCGACTCTTGCTGGAAACCATCCTGATCGCCTTCCAGACGGTCAGTACTTTCCATTTCATTTTGTTGATTCGCTAAACACAAAGCACAGGATCATACGGTAAAGCGGCCCTCGCAATTGCCAAAGTACGTAATTGTAAAACAGAAGAGTACCCTCACCCTTGCCGTCTTGTTGCGGCTCGTCGGCTTCCGGCTCAATATCCTCCGCCTGCGTTATCCAGTCTAAGTAACCCCTCAGATCGTCTTCTATCTGCTGTTTCTCTCGGAGCTTTTGAAAATCACCGCGATTTTTCGCCTTCTCTCTTTCCTTTGAAAACTCTCTGCGAACATGAAATTACAGTTACAGCTTTGAAAATCCCGTTATAGATTTTATCAGATTTTGCCTAAAAAGTGCCCTGTAGGAAATTGCCAGAGTGGATCTACTGGCCTGATTCTGGGCCAATACTGTTAGCCAGACTCTGGTAAAAGGATACGGGCCAGTACTGGTTCAAACGGACGTAAAACAGAAGTAAGGCCAATATTGACATGGTACAGTGACATAACTGGTACTTATAGTTACATAGTAGTGGCCCAGTGTTATCATTAGCAGTACTGGCACCATTCTGTCATTGTACTGGCAAACAAATTTACCTTTTATTACCTTAATTTGGTAACTCTGGCGACTGTCTTGTGCCAGTACTGGGCCTGTACAATATTTCCTACTGAGTGGGCAAAATAGCGAGAATCAAATTCAACACTGTCTCGATATAATGTAATTGATTTCATTTTTCCCGTTGTTTACTCCAAGAAATAATTCGTTGAAAATCATTAAATGTACCTTGTTTTGTGCGTTTCCCGTAGTTCGCAATACACGATCGATAGAGGCATATAACTCACTCGAAGTTGATTTCAAAATCTTTTACATTTGTACTGTATTGAAGATAAAACATGAAATAAGCCGAGCTACATACGCGCCGCACTTTTTCATTTGACGACTCTTTGATTCTTATGTAAAACGAGGAAGTTGGAGGGATATGAATGTACACAAAAGACGCAAGTGTACATAAATTACTCGGGGCGTAAAAACGACACTTTACGATATAACGCGTTTTTTTTTCTTTTGACTTCTGACGCACTTAAAGGCACGTAATTAACCCTTCGCGTACCGGCGCACCAACATTGTTCACGTGGCAATGTCTTTGTGGCCATATATATGTATATATATATATATATATATATAGTTGTAACAGAATGTTCTGTAATGACTAAAATTATTTAATTTCAAGATATTGAAAAGAAATTTTATACAATGGAGAAATGGGGGGGGGGGGGACATCTAAAGATGATCTTTATTAAGGGAATGAAACGATAAGGACTTTTAATAAAATTTAATATAACAATATAAGATTTAATGGCGTAATTATATTTAATAAAATATTTGTGTAAAATATTTTTATGGAGCTACAGAAAAAATGCTATTGTAATTAAAGGAACATTCTAGATATGGAATGTATGTTATTGAAACAATACCAGTGGATGTTAATTTTATGCCACTGACTATTGCGTTAGTAGTATGTAATGTTAATTCGCGATTTTAATGATATAGATGTCAAAATGTTAAAGCAATAACCGATCGTAATGGAACGACTCGAGTGTTTTGTTCGTTTACAGTTTTTCACGTAATATTGTAACCTGAATATGTCAGAGTACGTTGTGTCTGTGTTATATTAAAGCTGCGTTTTCATTAGATGAAAATGAGAGATGCAAAGAGATTCGTTAAATTTTACGGAATTCTTTGTAATCCATTGATATGGAGGATTCTTTGTAAAATAATACCCATGAAGTTTACTAACTCGTAAAATGTAACAAATTACACACCGAGAAAAGATATCAATTTTTAATAAAAAGTGTACTAGTTTAGTACCACACTTGCAGGATATCAAAATTTATTCGCCGTTTCGACAAGATTTGTGAGATGTAATCATAAAAAACCTGAAATTAGTTTATTAAAAATAATAATGCTCTGTAAATGAAAAAAAGCGATGTGTAAAAATAAGCAAAAACAATTTGTACAATTTGACATTTTCTTTATAAAATTGTAGTAAACTGTTCTAGAACTGATTTATGATAAAGTGACGTCTAGTTGACATAACATAAACATCCATGTTCGAAACTGTCGACAACAATTTATCAAATGTAATTCCAAAATATTATTCTGAAATGTTGTTTATTTTACGAGTACCCAAGTAGAAATTCAGCATGGAACTAGATGTGGCCCTGATTCGTTTTCCACGTTTCCAAATAGGGCGCCGTACCAGTTCGTAACGCTTGGTATGTATGAGGGCCCAATGAGGATCCAAATTGGAAGCAAATCGGGGCCCAAGAGGGACCTTATTTGTTATCCAGACAGAGAGGAAAGATTAATAAAAATTACTGACATTGTTGGTAAACTGAGAATTTTTTTTATATTTTCATAATTGGAATTCACAGAACGT
>JABFPN010006012.1:0-12190 GCA_022817305.1 Leptoteleia sp. ZL-2020
GGGGAGGGAAAAGTTGTCGCGGGCCAGAAGCCGAGGGGGAGTTGACGGCGGGGTAGCGGGGCAAGGGGCGGATTGCGAGGGGCGAGGGGTGGTCGATCAACGGGAATGAGGTCGGCGCGCTCTGTTCATTCAGAATAGATAATAGGGTTTTCAAAGTTCGCTACTCCGGCGTGGAAAATTCAATGGCCCAAGTCGTTCTAACCCATTACACAATCGCAAAGTGTACACTATTTTCGACCCTACAATCTGCCACGCTAAATTTCACTTTTTCGCGTGGCGCCGCTGTTTAGCCTTACGGGGAGTCCCTTATTTAGCAAATTGAAGTAAATAAGTTAAGTCTCCTTTGCGCGATGATACGCGCCGAACGGGCGTAAGGGATACTACATTCATGCCGCTGACAATGGACCGAATCTTGCGGACAAATTTAACCCGGGGGACAATTTCCAACCATTTCACCGTTTTCACATTGGCTCTAATCTTGCAAAAGGTTGTGCAAATAAATTACCCTTTCAGTTCAATTTGTTCCTACCTTATGTCAGTCCCAATCACCAAATCGCTGCTACGTTTCCAGTTACCGATGTCTCAAGTATCGTACAATGGTTGTATCGTGCGTACTTTACGCAACAATCCCAAAAATCCGCATTTAATTAACAACAAACTCGATCAACCATTTTTTTTATTAAACAATAGGCAACGACAATTAAGTTAACGCGAATCATTTGGTAAAATTGCGGGAAATTGCACCCAACCTGAAGTTGCCGACGTGCACGCTGAGTGCGCGCGCAACCGCGCCAAATTTGAACGTCGAAACGGTGTTTCAACGGATTTTCGAGCAAAAAAATTGTAATAAATAAAGAAAACAATTGTGGTGCTTACCAAAAACACTTGATGGCCAATATAATGTAGTTTCTATTCTGCGACAGCTCAATTCGCTTGTGCGTCGGTTAAATGTGCTTTTCCTGGCAGTCGGCGAGTTTTCCGCATTGCGTCGTTACACACAACTAGCATAATTCCGAGGCGAAGCGCGACTATGGATTATTACTTGCAGACAGTTTGAACGAGTTTCGCGATAGCAAGCGTTACGAAACAAATGAGTCGCGCCGACCAATCGCCGCCAACGAGACAATGTATGTCGCGGCGCGTTTTAAGGTAATGAGTGCGCCACACACAATTGCGTCTAGGTGTGATTTTTGTCGCGCGCCAGGGATTATGGACGCTGATTATTTCGATACTCATTCGCGCGGATTTCAGGCCGACTTTTCAATGCTTATTACAGCCAACGTTCGCCGCGAAACAATTATTTGTCGAGTCGCACAATTCAACGACAATCCCGATACCGATCCCCATCGATCGATAACACGATGAGCCAGGAGTGGGGGGAAAAATTGAAGTAAAATTGGACCCGAAATTAATTGAAACGTCAAACAGCCGGTAAAAGTTTGATTCGTGAAATTTAATGGATAATCACATATACATTCTACGCTGTATCTCTGTAAAATCTATATTGTAATGGTACTAGACTTACCATTCTGGAACGGCAGATGCTGGAAAGCTGGAACAGCAGAGGCCTTGACGATTTTTTCAATGGATTGGTGCAGGAGTATCAACATCTGAAAAAAGAAATTCAAATCCATCAGTAATAAGTGCAAGAAATTTATTATATAAAGTCAAATTAACGAAACAAAAACAATAATATTGTTTATTTACATCCAAAGGACAGAAGCATGGATGTACATACCAAACAAAACCAATGTTTTTTTTCCAATTAAATGTAACCATTTCAATGAGAATCAGTAGATATTAAACGGTCTATAAAACAAATCACCATTCGTTCCAATTAGTACAAATAATGCATTAGCTAATAGGAATAAATAGCCATATTTCTTATAGACTGAATTAGTCACGTAATTGTTAATTCCTATTAAAATACTGGAAAATTTATTCAATAGTTTATATTCCAATTGGATCCTATTACTTATTAGGTTTGTACTATAAATTAATAAGATTCAATTGGAACTCACCCCAAACAAAATTCTAATTCAAACCTCATTAGGTTTCAATGGGGTTTTTAATCGGATCCAATGAGATTCGATGGACTGTTTTAAGCGGGCCTTAAAATCAATTTGTTGAAAAACTTGTTTAACAATTCATCGGCGAATATTGAGCGTTGGAGTCGATAATTCGCGAAATGGATTTATTTTTCGAAAAGGTGGATTTACGCCCGAGCTTGTTGACTAATGCGGATAATTTTTGCAAACGGCTCCTCCGCGCGAGTCTTGATGGAATATTAAAACGAATATAACCACAATCACGCGAGGATAAAAAGAAACAAGTGGTGGTGGTGGTGGTGGTGGAAGGGGGCTGGGAGGGGGGGTACACGGCACAGTTGTGGAGCACAATTTCGTACACGCTTGGTACATAATTTATGAATATTTAATCCGCATATGATGTGCATATTTCGGCCGATAATATATGCATGATCCGCGTGTAATTTCTTGTCCGTTAACAGTGTGTGCGTAGGAAAGGCGAGCGAGTAAAAAGCGAAAGGACCGGAGAGGGACGGTGCATAATTCAGAAAGTTGTGACAACCAATTGTTTCCGTCCATTAGCGTGGCCAAATCAAATTTCAGCGCGATTCATTTTCGATGAAGCTCTGAATAAGTTTAATAAAGATGAGGATTTGCCCATCACTCGTTTATCGGGCGCGCGACTCTTTTGCAAAAAAACAAACGAATACGTGCTCGCCGTCATTATGGCAGGGCAAACAACATAAATAAAATACGATACAATCGGACGGTGATTTATTCAACGTAATCGTCCGCCGAAATTAACTTAGTTTCATGCGCCAAATTAATTGCGTAATGTTCGCGCGCTTCGCGGCAATTTAAATATGTTACCGTCGTGTAAAAGTGGACGATTCGCGCGCTCTACCACCCCCCCCCCCTCCTCCCTTCCGAAAGCCTCGATATTGCGCGCTCGATTCGTTTGACGTTGGATCGTTGTAAATATTATTAACACAGCTCGCTACAGTCGAATCCCAATCGAGTTCCCAATCCTACGTACCATATCGAGTGAAACAAAAGGTCACGCTGAAAATTACCATAAATTCTCACTTCGGTAACATATCTTCCAAGATGTTTGCAAAATTACCGCACACTGAGACAAATTTCCTTAGTTTGTTTGGTATTTACATCCATTCTTCTGTCCTTTGGACGTAAACAAACAATATTATTGTTTTTATTTACTTAATATGACCTTCCAAGTGTTTACAAACATTGTTTTGTTATATACTCAATCTTAAAAACGTTTCATTTTTCAGTTCCACCGAAAATCTATAGCCCGCGCGATACAAAGCTCGCGTTATAAACCTCCCACGAGAGAGCGGACCTCCCGTTAGAATCTCCGCCCGGTACGTAGACAACTATTAAAGTTATTTAACGCCTTGAAAACTTTTAATACGTTTCAATATTTGCTGATACGCACAATTGTATGCCGGTACACAAGTGGGAGGGAAACAATTGCCGGGATGGTTTTAAAATTCATCGCGACATCAAAAAGCCATCAACGGAGAGCGGAGCCGAGAAGCGCCCTCTTCCGGCCAGGACCCAACTTGAAAGCCAACGCGGAAATAAGTTTCGCAGCAGATATAATTATGATAATGAATTGTTTGCGTGGCGGCTTGAAAACTCGTCGGTTAAATTAGTCGAGAAATGATAATGCTCTTCGGGATAATTGTCAAAACAAGCGCAGTCACTATTGTGGTGGATAAAAAGCTCTTAATGAATATCCCCGGCTGGATGAAGATACGCCTTCGGAAGGGGCGCCGTAGAGGGGGCCCGAGTTGGTGCTCATTACACCAACGGATCCCGGGTTATTTCTTTAGTTATTCGCAAAAGCAATAATCCAGGCAAATTAAATGATTCCGGTGAGACGAGCGGCGCGCGCGCGAGGGCACCCCCTAGATCCCCCCACCCAACCCTCGCAACTCAAAGATGTCCCCGGCAAAGGAAAGTCTTGGCTGGAACAAGCGGCGACGTCGCGCAAAGACATTTCTTTCAATTATCTTTGAGGCATTGAAATTTGACCATTGTTATTGCCCTGCTTTATCGCAATTAAGCTGGTTGCATCGCGCGCGAATGTTATTGGCTTCGTTTCGTTTATTATCCCATTCAATGACTCTATTTAATGGTACAATACCGCGACTCAAACATCCCAATTGCCGGCCTTCGATTAGATACCCCTTACCCTGCTGGATTGTCTCCTTTAAAGTGTGCCATTACCAACATTTCTAACCGTCCCATTTGTCGATAATTAATTTTTTGTAACGAGTGCAGAGATACTGCCCTGTTTCCGTCCTGTTAAGAAGACGGAAACTTGCTAGTTTCCTAGGGTGGAAAAGGACTAGTTTCCGCCCGCGTCTACAAACAGAACGGAAACCGGACACTCCCCTTACACTTGTTACAAAAAATAACATTACTGAAAAATGAAACGTTTTCCTAATAACAACAATGTAAATACAATTGTTTTTGTTTTGTATTTACATCCATTCCTGTGTCCTTTGGATGTAAACAAACAATATTATTGTTTTTGTTTCGTTCATTTGACCTTCCAGGTGTTTAAAAATATTTCATTCTTCAGTTCCTTCAAAAATAGTATATTATGCACCAAGAATATCGATGGAATATAGACTGGTCATTCAACGGATCATTTGTCCTTATCTATCGCGCGGTCAAAACAGAGATGACCAGTGTAAAACGTGTGCAAAATGGGATTTACCCGGCCCTTTTTCAAACTACAAAAGTTTACGTGCAATAATTGATCTTTGTGCATCCGCAGGGATGGACATAATTATTTATTTAGCACAATAGTGGCCGCTTGCTAAAGATTATAAAACAAAGGTCAGTTGTATTTTTCTTTGTACGTATCCTTTATATTCTCATTTTCCTATTTTTACACGAGGCCAAATTGCCAAAGGACTCGGCGGAATCAAGTACAATTGCCAAGCACATTGTCTTGGTGCTTTGACGGAGTTATTATTTTTAGTCAAAGTACAGAGATCTTCATTTACTTAAGGGCTCATTATTTCAAAGTGTTTCTTATTCTATAATAATTGCTTTTTCATTGGAAGTTGGTTCTTCTTCTTCCTTTTTTTTTTCTTTTTTTTTCTTTTTATTCATTTAAGACAATGAACTGGACAGTGTTGCGATCAATCGTAGGGAACAAAACGAACGACTATCACGAAATAGTTTGCTTCCTTTGAATTGTTTTGTGCATTAATAATAAATAAAGAAGGAAAGGTATCAGACAATGGATAATTACGGAATGAGAGTAAATAAAGTAACAAAATCAGTTATTTATTATTGCCGGTAATTAGCAACTTATAACCCGGGAATAAGTCATAGATCTCGCGAAGCAAGAAGCTGCATCTAGTCTGCATTAATAATACCTTAATTTTTAATTGTTATAAATATAATAAGTAATTAAATAAAATACGAATAAGTAAGCAGTGACCAATGACAAGAGACTGGCGAGCAATGAGGAGTGAGTGATAAACAGTAAGAAGTGACCAGTGACGAGGGTAAAGTGACCGGTGACCACAATGACAAAAAGAACCATTAAGAATTATGGAACTGAAGAATGAAACGTTTTTCTTTTAATTTAATAAGGAGAAACAACATTTGTAAATATTTGGAAGGTCAAACTGACGAAACAAAAACAATAATATCGTTTGTTTACATCCAAAGGCCATAAAAATGGATGTAAATACAAAACAAAAGCAAAGTTTGTTTGTGCCAGCAAAGTAAAAGTTCCATAATGGTTCTTTTTTTCAGTGCAATGACAAGAGACCAGTAAACAATGACATGTGACCAATGACCAATTGTTAGTCGCCAAATTGGATCCACCAGTTTCAACATCAAAAATCAAACTTGATATTCGTTCTCAGCAAATCAATGTAAAAATGAATAGGTCAAAGGGTTAACCAACTTGTACAACTCCGACGAATTTCGGTCGTTCGACTTAACGTAGCCAATAACTTGCGGATACTTGGGAAATTTTTTCATATGCACAGACAGATATTTATTTGAAAGTACATAATGCACGATTATACGAAATAATTTATGTGCACTCGCAACAAAGTATAACCCGCTTAAACCGAGGAGACTGGTCCGTTTATTATTTTTAATAATTGAAAGACCGCGGCAATAATTGATTATCATTCAAATTAAATTTGGATAATCCTACAATGAACGAGAAACTCGACTGAATACTTTATGTATTATAACAACGGGGGGAAAAAAAACACCCACACACTCACACAAAATAAATCCGAACGATGTCAAAAGTATTTGAAATGGGAAAAAAATCTTCACGAATCGAGCATTACAGTGCACAACTTTTTTCTTTTTTATTTTTTATTTTTTATTTTTTTTTCACAATAAACTTCTCACGTCCATCATTAACATTAGCGTGTTGCGGCCAGTTAAAAACGGTGACTATTTGATCATAACAAGGCATTTATTTTTACTGCGCCATTATTCTTGGCGGCCTGTCAAAAATAATACCCGAAGAATATCGGAGTCAAGGCGCGCGCGGGCAAGGTATTAAAAAATTACGAGTTTATTTAAAAATGATGAAACAAAACCATGACACGATAAGAGTCTCCGAAATGCATTTATAATCGGCGCATTTAAACGCGATCCAATAATCAATTATTCATTCGTATGCCGCCAACATCGCGTAATATTATTGTACATAATAAGTAATTACGCTGAAATAATAACTTGTCGTTATTTAATTATTATTTCACAATAATTTATATGTGTACTCACCGACGGGCCGAGACAAGGATCAAAACTTTCCGAATAATCAATAATGGAGCAATAATTCGATTAAATTCTATTTCATTCGCGGCACATTTATGAGATAAGTGACACGTATCAACTGTAATAATTCTTATTTATTCGTCTTTTTAATACGAAGAAGCATTTTTCTTTCTATTTATAACACTATAAACATAGTTGAAATTTGTTTTCAAAATACCAAATGGTAAACAAACTTTGTTTTTGTTTGGTATTTACATCCACTTTTATGCCCTTTGGATGTAAATAAGCAATATTATTGTTTTTGTTTTGTTAGTTTGACTTTCCAGATGTTTACAAATGTTATTTTGTACGTATCCTTTATATTCTATAAAAAGGAAGAAAAGTTGGAGGTATTTGGATGTTGGAGGAAATCTCAATCATAGTCCCGGTTGGCTGACACGTTGACCGTCTATCAATAAAGCCTTTGCCGAAATGGATAATTGGAAAGTCGAAGAACACAAATGGACTAATAGAGCGCGCACCGATATCGACGCCTTGCCGCCGCGCAAACACCTCGCTCGCACATGGGACCCCTATAGCGCTGCAACCGATCTCACATCGGACAAGCTACTATACGCGTCAACATTAAATTGATAGATGAGACCGTAAAACAGCTACACGGGCAAAAATAAATTACAAACACTATAATATTCCCCACGTCACAATTATCCTAGATTCTTCTAACAATCGACAGATAATAACATATTTCTATATCAATGGTCTAACAAATTTAAATTTTACACCGTTTTTATTCCCATGTAAACGTTTTTAACAATTGAGCGCATAAAAAATAATGTTTGTAAACATCTGTAAGGACAAATCAACGAAACAAAAAAAATAACATTGTTTATTTACATCCAAAGGACAGAAAATAGGATGTAAATACCGAACAAAACAATAATATTGTTTATTGACACCCAGAGGACAGAAAAATGGATGTAAATACCAAACAAAAACAATATTGTTTATTTACGTCCAAAGGACAGAAGAATGGATGTAAATACTAAAAAAAAAACACAGTTTGTTTACCATTTTGTATTTCGAAAACAATATGCGTCGCATACAGGTTACATATATGGCGAAACATATGTGTGGCATATGTGTGACATATATGGCAAACGTACATGGCACATATGTATAGCATATATAAATTGTTAAATGGGTTAATATTATACATGAAATGTGGTATACCGAATTATATATAAGAAAAAAGAAATTATGTGAGGCAGTAATTCATTTCATTAAATTAATAAATTTCGATGGAAAAGGCAATAATGTGGCCAATATTTACAAGTATAACCGGCGTTTATTGAAAATACAGTAAATTGCATCGAATCCTTGTTCTCGGTGGAGAAAAGTGACCTGCAATTTTATCGCAATAATAACCGCAAAATTTCATTGAACCCCCGGCCGGAAATGTGGACTATTCCACGGTTATTAAATTTGTTAGATGACGCAAATTTTTACTTCTTTAATTAATATTACTTTATCGGTATCCGAAGGGGCCACATATTTACCCATAATCCAAAGACGTATGCGATAATTTCTTCCTCTTTTTATTTATATTGATGCACATATTAGAATATTTCACATATTATTTGTTACTTTTATAATTAACGTCATCTTAATAAATTGATCTTCACGTTTTTAAAAATTGAGCGTATAAAAAAATGTTTGTAAACATCTCTAAAGTCAAATTAACGAAACAAAAACAATAATGTTGTTCGTTTACATCCAAAGGACAGAAGAATGGATGTAAATACCAAACAAAAACAACATTTGTTTACCATTTTGTATTTCGAACACTTTTCGTTTTACTCAACGAAAAAATAAAAGAAAATATTCCAGTTCGTTTAAGAACAAAACTGAAATCTATGAGACTTCCATTAGTAGGTCAAATATATATATATATTGTTTGAATTTAATTAAATTTAACATTGTTACGGCATTATGACGGAGCGGAGACGCGACGCGTGTCCATTGGGCATTAATCATATTTTTGATATAATATTCATTCGTGCGCCACGACGATAGTGGTGTAATAAAATATCACTTTTGTTTGAACGCTCGAATCCATGTGTTTGGCTCGCCGAAACTGGCACAGCCCTTACGTAACGATCAAATCAAACCTATCGCATAATTAACGACTCATTAATTACTTAATTCATTACTGTGAAAGCACATTTGTTGTAACGACCAATCATTTGAAAGCAACAAATAATAAATAAAACAATAATGAGTGAAAGAAAAAACGCCCGGCTACTGGCCATGGTAATAAAAAGTGTAAACGCTGGAATATAAGCAATTTATTATTTGCCAGTACTGGGACAATACTGAGAATTGGATAAAGCTTGGCAATACGACGGTAACCGGTAGTGATTTGCTACTGGTAATTTTTTTTAATATAGAAAATGTACAAATATTCCCCAGTAGTGCTAGGTGGTAGTCAACAGTACTGTCATGAGTCTGGATCAACGTTGGCATTTTGTTGATAACCAAGCTCGAAGCAATACTGGCCCGTATCTGTTTACCAGAGTCTGGCTAACGGTACTGGGCCAGAATTGGGCCAGTAAATTGCCACTCGGACAATTTCCCACAGAGAAAATATTGACATATATGTCAAAAAAGGTGAATACATCTGGTAAAAGATTGTTATGAGTTAATACTGTGGAAGATCTGCTGCCAGTATTACGCCAACGGTCACTGACCTACTAAGAATCGCAATGCGACTGAAACCTCTATTGAAAATAAAAAAAAGAACAATCATTTAAATAGAATAATTAAATAATAACGTGATACTCCAGGTATAGGAATGACTATCGGTGGAAAAAGGAATAATTGTGTATAAAAATAAAATGAATGTTTTATTTGGCCGTTACGTAAGGGCCGTTCTAGCATCGTAGAGCCCACGTGTTTAGGTACTATTGATCACGAGGGACAATTCGGTCATTTAATCATTAGAGATGGACTGAATAAATGGAAGAGGAGCGCAACACAAAAGCGATACCGAACAAATAATTGTACGACACGTGTCACGACAGGTGTTGGTTACTTTGGGGCGCAACACGTAAGACACGTAGGACTATCAATCAAAGCCAAGGAGATCCACCGGAAGGAGAAGGAGGAGGAGGCATCGCTGCAATTTTTATGAAAAATAAAGTACGATTGAAATTGCTTCATTAAGTAATGGCGTTTCCATCAAAATAATACCTCCGTGTTATAAAAATATTTGTTTTTCGAAATTCGAAAGAATATACTATTTCTTATTATAATATTGAACATTACTAAATATTCTGATAATAAATAAATTCTAATTCTCCAACAAACAAATTTTGCAAATTGGTAAACAAACTTTGTTTTTGTTTGGTATTTACATCCATTCTTCTGTGCTTTGGACATAAATAAATAATATTATTGTTTTTGTTTGACATTCACATCCATTCTTCTGTCCTTTGGACGTAAATAAACAATATTATTGTTTTTGTTTCGTTGATTTGACCTTACAGATGTTTACAAACATTATTTTTTATGTCCTCAATTGTTAAAAACGTTTCGTTCTTCAGTTCCATCATTTTATGGCAACATGAAGCGATAGAATGTTACTATTACAAATGACTACCCTTTGTCATTTAATATTTTCCATGTAGTAATGTAAAAACTGTGACTATCCATCCTTTGATTGTTAATTACGCAACATGCGATCAACATGCGATTCATATCTGCCAGATAATTATTTCAACTAAACCGTTACAATTGCGAAGAGTGGGGTTTTATTTGCAATCGATAACGCTACTGATTCAATCGGGATAATTAAAACGACGATAATGAGAAAGAGATTAAGAGCGCCATTATACATCATCTGCAAAAAAAAGTCAGCCTTAAATGAAACACAACCTTTTATTAAAAACTAATCAATATTTCAATCAGCGCGCTCGTCGAATTAGCGGCGGACGTAAAAATTTGTCCAGTTGTTTAAATGACCCCGCGCGAGCCGTCCTCGAAATTTGATTTCCTGTTTGATTTGCCGAAAAACAAGCCGCTCCAGTCGTGACTAATTGTACTTTTATTAGCGCGCTAAACGCGAAACGGTAAAAAGGCCGAGCGCGGGAAAGCGCGCTGGGAAGGGGAACAAAAAAATAAAAAAAATGCCGCGGCCAGTAGATGAAAATAAACCCGGAATTGGGTGTTAATTTTAAAATTCCTCGTTGTCCCTTGAAGCTCGATTCCATTTGATGAATTTCACGCTCGGCATTCACCCGCGCGCTCCCAGAGAAATGCAAATAAAATTAATTTTCAGAATAAAACATGTAATTACATGTTTTTAATAAAAGATGAACCATCGCAATGAGTTTAAATAATGTAAAATTGCTCGTTTTCGTACACTTTCGGTCTTCCTCCCGCTACGTCCTTTACTTCGACGTCAAATTTGCCAATCTTCAACTTTTGAGTCGACTCACGACTTGTTCTTCTTTAACAAGCTTCTGTTACATTTCACTTTTTACATCTTCATTCCAAATCCGCATATTTCTTCGCACTTATTATTAATAGTGCCATCTTTAGTCAATCGAGGGAGACTTGTTTGTAAATAAAGCATCCATTTTTTTGATTTTACATAGAAATATAGTCGAACGAAAATATAGTAAAGAATTATTTAAGGTTACCAGTTACAGGCGAACTTTGATGTAACGTTAAAATTAAGTTTCTAACCAAATAAAAAAAATGGTATTAAATAAATAAACACCGGTGTATTGATTTAGTTCAAAATACTCGATAAAGTTTAATAATTTTATTTAAAAAAAAAAAACAATTATGTTGATATTTATTGAACGCGTGAAAAATTTATTTACAATTTATTTTTTACCGAGCTATAAAACCTAACCTCTTTATCAATTTTCAATAACGTTAAAATATTAAATGATGCGCCGGGTTTACCGCTTTCTAAAAAAATAATAAACCGTGAATTCCCTATTGTGTTAAAATAAATATTTTTACTGAAATTATTAAAGAATAATAATTATTCACGTCATACTGATTCACATAATCATACTGGAATTTGTCATCATCAAAATTCCTCGTTAGCAAAAATAATTAAAGTGAGACAAATAACGAAATTCTGATACGTGCAATATTTCACCTTAAGACGGCAATTATTTCACGTAACTTTCCTCGGTTCTGCAAAATTTCACGAAAAGTAAATAAATTAAAATGAAATGACCGAGGGAAAAATATAAGAGTACTCTTTTAATTGTGCTCGAGACGATGGCGGCTCATTAATAAAGCTGAGGATCGTTTGCAAAAAAAAAAAAAAAAAAAAAAAAGAAAAAAAA
>JABFPN010006013.1:0-12187 GCA_022817305.1 Leptoteleia sp. ZL-2020
GTCTATATTAATATGATATTAAAATCAATGTATATAAGTTTTATTATGTATTAATATTATTGGCCCATTATTTTGTTTTATACATTTTAATGTTTCACGACACAAAACAAACGTGCCAAGTTCACGCACGCGGCATCAACCATGTGAACGTAAGAGGTTAGGTTAAGTGTGTTTCAAATTTCGATCATAAGAAAACATTTGCAATGTGGACTGTACGATATTTTAGTTATTGAAATGTAATCATTTCATTTTTATTCCTTTATATATTTTTGAATTAATAGATAGTTTAATTTTAATGAAAATAAATAATACTTTTTCATATATTTTTTGTTATTATTATTTTTAATTTTTTATTTAAAATAAATTATTAAATTTATTTCGTATTGACAATTTTAAATGAATTTTATATTTTTATATTTAAATATTTATATATATCGGAGAAACTTAATTCTAATGATTATGTGAATATAAATAATTACAATGTCAAAAACCTAAACGTTCTTCGCAGTCTTTGCGTTCCGATGTCTGGAACGTTTTATAATGAAAACGTTCTTTTTCGACTAAAGTGTTCCGTACAGAACACATTATATGTTCTGCATTATCCGTTCTATTTTATAGAACGTTTCAACACGTTCCAAAATATGAAAAACGGATCTAACGTTCTCTCCGGAACACTTTATGTACATGTGTTCTGTGGAGAACGCATTAATTTTTTTCAGAACGTTTTATTGCCGTTCCCGTTCTTTTCGGAACACTTGAAGAACGTCTGTTTTTACAGTGTCTTCGTTTCCACGAAACCGCGCTGTCTGTCATAACTTCCTCGCAATTTGAATGCCCAGAATGCCAATTAAATTCAATTATTTTCAACTAAGTGCAGCTTTAAAGGGAAATATAACGATTCATTTATCATATCATTTCAAATAATATTATATGCGGCGAAGTAAATGACTTTATTAGAATGGCATAAGGTTGAACAGATCGACGTATGCTGTCGATCATGATACTGTAAGGAAAAAAAAATAGAACTCCATTCCTTACAATACTTGAATTTCTCATGTTCACGCGTGTCGTAAACTATTAAGAACTTCAGACCTTGTAAGGTATTCTGCTTCGCAACCTATGGTGCATGTCTAAATGCTAGTTAATGGTTGGTTTAAAAAGTCATGTTCTTTTTCACCTTCGTCTTTGGTCGTTTCAAGTAGACGCGCCATTTTTCTGCCAGAAATCATTAATGTACAATACAATAACAAAAGTTTGATGCAAGTACAAATTTCGCCAATTAAATTTATATGAACATTTTTCATTTATAACTGTATAAAATAAAGATGTATTTATAATGTAATCATATAATATATGATAGAGAATATTTCCATTATATGTACTAATCAAATATTATTATTGAAATTAATATATTTTATAATAAATATATTGGAAGTTTTGTTTAGTTTTAAATAATTAATATTAATTATTATTATAATATTTGAAAATAGTTTTTTTTCAATAAATAAACAGGGCCAACCCAGTGATCAAGTTAGCTTCATATAATTTCCAGAAGTATAAGAAATTAATTTATAAAGATTACTCTTCCTTCAGAATTGAAACATCAACATTTTATAACTTTAACAAGGAAAAAACGTTGCATACTAATAGACGCGAGCAATACAATATTTTGCTATTGATTTTGGTATTCGTCTTTTGTCACGCGAATAAACATCGAACTTTGTTTTACGCAGCACGTTTCAGTTCAAGAACCAATGGCATGTTCAATTTGCCTATGGCGATCGCAAATCTCCTTTACGAGACAGTTGTAAATTTCCTTCGCTGATAAATTCACCGATGTATTTACGATCTGTGACAAACTAATAATACGAATATCGCCACTGAATAATAAGACAATTATTTTATTTGCCCTTTGTCGCATTTTCACTTTTTATTTCTTTTATTTCCACATCAACGCAAACTATTTGACAAAGGATTAACGTACATCATAAAAGCACGAAAGTCTTTTCTTCGGTCTTCCAAGTGAGAATTATTGACACCAAGTTTGAACGAGTATTAGTTTTATTACATCACGGCTATATATACGCGCATAAATTACAAATAATCTATACATAAATTATATATTCTCATTTCTTTTAATGATTAATTCCCGAGTCATTAACGATTCTTTGACGTGGCCGTTAAACGGAATCACACCTATTTTTCGTGACAGGACAAGTCAGTCAACAGAATTGGTACGCGTCTCGAAATTAATTTTCATTGTCTTCCAGCTGTTCTTGTTCGAAATGATGTCATTCGTACGCAACGGCGTATAAATTATCATTTAATATCGCGACTATAATAGCAATTTGCAGTTCCCACATATACGTTTGTTCGCTCTTGTTCTTGCTTTCAGCGTACTATAACGCCTGGTCTCTAACTTCAGCCTTGGACATTTGTTTAACCCGTTAATATAGAAATACGATCGTCTTGTACAAATTCCGCTCAATTAGCACATTTTCAATGATACAAACAGGATCGCCTCGATAAACACCTTTTTCAATTTAACCGAAGTTACAATCAACGGTTCGTTGAAATATTAACATATTGATTGCTCGTGCTTTCAGTGATTGGAAAAAAAGTAAAGTGAAACGATTAAAATCTTATTAAACGTTACTTCATTATTATATACATAATTGTGTTACATGTGTGGCACATGCCCAGTAGGAAATGTTCTACAGGTCGAGTACTGGTACAATACTGTTACCAGAGTTACCAGTACTGGTAAATTTGTTTACCAGTAGAGTGACGGAATCGTGCCAGTAATAGAGTGGTAACATTGGGCCAGTACCCTATAACTAAACGTACCAGTTGTGTAGCTATACCCTACCAGTAATCATCCAACGTTGCTCTTGCATTGAACAATTTTTTTAAATCACCAGTACTGCTTCAAGTCTGGATCAACTATGGCGTTGATATTTTGCCTGGAATATCTTACATCTGGTTATCTTCTGTTTTTGTTGATAACCAAGCTCAAACCAGTACCGGTCCTATCTCTTTACCAAAGTCTGGCTAACAGTACTGGGCCAGAATCGGCCCTGTAGGTCTACTCTGGCAATTTCCCATAGGGTATTTACCATATATGTTACATATATGGCTATATGTGGACATTTTTACAAATAATTTTGACAAATTTTCGAGAACTTCTATAATTTTAGATTTCTTTAGAATAATATATAATGTTTATCGAATTTAACAACCTTTTCCAACTATTATTACACCACATAAATGTGAAATTGTCTGACCACGCAGTGAACATGTAGTCTACTTTTTATAATGAAAAATTAATTTATTCCTATAATTTTTGCATCGCAAGGCACAATGTTGATGGAGAGAGAAAAAAAAACAACTCGTATCCTTTCATTAATCATATTTGATCATTTTTATGAAAGACTTTTTGCGTTTTATGTAAAGGTAACTTATCAGTGGTATGCAGCGTCGCACCGCGAGACTCTCCGGTATTCCTTTCGATTTGAAAATATATACGTGCCTAAGAATCCTTGACTTAAATCAGCATACCACCTGTATCTCGGAATGAAAAACAAATAAATTGTATTGAACTTTAGCAAATAATTGATCGGAAAAAGAAGATAATAGATTATTTATGGAAGTCATCTAATTACCTACGATAAAGACTTCGCTTTAGTACTTTTTTATGTTTACTTACTGAAATACAAATTAATACCACGAAATAAAATACACTTGGGATTAAACGTCGCGCTACGTCGCGCGTCATAACGTTTGATTTTTGAATATCTCGACTGAAAATAAGTGAATGATGGAAGTACAAGAATATTCGAATTAAGTAACTAAGATGACGAAAGTTATTAAGCGACTGACTTGACAATGAAAAGTCAACTGAATATTTTATATCGAGGCGATTTGTAACGTAAGCGTTTTAAATGCGTTTTACATCCAAACGTGCTGCGGAGGTGGATGAATAAGCATTACAAATGACGAAATCATTCATCGAATGGAAACCAGGGAACTTTGTGACATTGTCTTCCGAGTCATCGATTGATTTATTGGATTGAGAAAATTGGTCAACGATCTGGAAACCTTCTTTTTCTTTTTTTGTGCAACGTGTATTGCACCTCGAGTGTCTCGAAGCTGTGTTATTAATATCGCCGGGGCGGATAATCAAATTCGAATACCATCGCGCATTCGAATTGACTTTTTAATTGGTTCTCGTTTTGACTTGCGAGCAATTAGTCACACCGCTAATTTTCACATTGTCATGTAATTAAAATCCCGCAAATTCGTTGCGTGCCTTCATTACAATGAAGATTAATTACCTTTTGTGGACTGACTCTTTCTCTAATGAATTATTACATTGAAAAGAACAAAGCATTTCATTCGCAGATTGTTTAATAATAAAATATTTATGACTCGGAGTGTTCTTTTTTTTTCTTCTTCTTCTTTAGGTTTCTCTTGGCGGGATAGCCTTATCGTTAAGCGATACAATGAAAACCTACTTTGGTCAATTACATGTACAAATTGAGGCGCACACTTTTTGTCTTTCTTTTCTTTCGATCGTGAACAGTTAAGTCAGCGGGGATAAGAAATAGATAGTGGTGGAAGGTATTATCTAATCGTAGTCGAGACGGTCTTTTTTATCGGAATAATCGTGCCTTTTCTCAAGTTTCCTTGAGAAGCTTTAGTGGGACAGTGCATGATTCTCAGCAGTCGGGAAGAAAAGTTGCGTGTCAGAATTTTTGAGATATAGCTGCTTCGACGGTGCCATTATTTATCACCAAGTTATTTCAGATAACAGTGACATATAATATACTTGTAAAGTATCGTCGTATTCAATATCTTGGAAGAGGCTTCACTTTGGAAAACCTTTCGAGAACAAATTAACCGTTTAGTTAGGCATAGGAATATATTAATGTTAATTTTTCATATCTTTCCTTTGATAACACCTACAAGTAATTCGTACTGAAAAAAAAATGTACGACTTTTTGTTCTCTAAAGTGTAGGGATTTGAAATTCCAAGTTGTGGGTGGTTGAAAATACTTATATTGCTTTGAGAAAAGCGTATCAATCAAATTTTCACTCACATTCACTTCGGCGTTACAATGTCCCCGAATTAGAATATTCCAAAACACAAACTTCCCACTCGTGTATTACAGATTATTACCCAGGAGTGGATCAAACTTTCTAACGCTACTTTACGAGCCACGATACGTCAAATTATATTACCTACGCTTTTCCTTACAATTTTTTTCAATTTCCAAAACTTATAAATTTCCTTGTCAGAAATTTCGGACAGAAGATGTATCCGTGTAACGATAATGAAGGAGCAGGTACAATATTGTTGACACTCTGTAAAGTTTCGACAGTTATTTACGATAAAATACGTACTGGGCGAGCAGTAGTCTTGTCGGTTGATTGTTAACAGATAAATAACCGTTGTTGTAATACTGGCACTGTCATAACTATTAATATGAAATTGTTTTTTGTTATGTAGATTTTTATATTTTAATAATAACTCTGAGATAACTTTATTCATTAATAAATAACTAATCAATACTGCAAATAAATATAATCTTGTAAATATAATTGGTACATAATATGGTGTACCAAAAAACGTCAAGTAGCTGCCCCAACACCATAACATATAGTTATTATACCATCTTATTTATATAAATTCACTAATTAAGTTGTGTAAATTTAAAGACTGAGTTAGCCCGTCTACCACGTTAAACTTTCCTTCATAATTTGCTTTATTTTCTATCTAGAATCTTTCTATATTTACTAAATAATATTAAAAATGTTGTCACTATAAAATCGCTATTAGTAACCAGTGTTATTGCCAACCACTTAATGCGAGTCCTGAAACAGTACAAGCAAACGATAACCAAAAGTCAGCAACCTGCATTGTGGCTCAGTCTATCGGTATTTCACTGGAAAACTGGGCCAACGCATGGCCAACGCTTACTTATATTGTACCGTTTGTCAATTCCTACAGAGGTAACCACAAAACAGCAACTTACGGGGCACCCGGCTCATTTGAATTGCACAATCCATTGCGGAAGGGAAGAAACGATATCTCAAAAAAAAAAAAAAAAAAGGAATTGAGAGAAATTACTATTGTACGTACGTATTAGGCGCGCGCGTTGCGTTGTATTTATTCGCATGGGTAACACGATCGCCCCGGCACCAGTTTGGATCCGTCCGGAGAGCCAAGCGGCGCCGCGTTGTATACGCCGTTTTAAATTATACAGAGCAATTAATGTGTGACCGGTAGCTGATACATGAATTCGATCGCGCGTTCGAAAACTGTAGATCTGCTCGACTCCTTTGTGAATACTTTATACCCGCACGTGCTGAAAACCAGTAACGCGGCATAACTGCCTCATCGCTCCAAACGGTCGGGGCTTGTGATTATTCTTGCGGAAATCCTTCGATAGGTACTTTAAATTACTCGCATTCCGAAGAAGGACGCGGCGATTTTTTCCCCCAACATATAAATCTAATTGTGCTGTTTGCCAACGCATTCTTCCGCCACAACCGCAGGAATGCGATAATATTTCTCCGATACTTTTTTCTTCCCCCCATTTTAAAATCAAATCAAATCAGCAAAGTCAATTAACATTAGATAAAAGCGCCTGGCCGCTTCTGTTTCTAAATAATTGAAACATTTATCATGGTGGAAAGTTCTAAATAATCGACGGTATTGGGAAGGTATGTGCCAGGTTAATCATAATTTTGGAGCATTATGCTACCAGATTTAAGATTGAAATTTACGGTTCCAACATTGTGAATCGGGGGGTTTGAAGCACCTCGTTAGAGCCCACTTCTGTAGGTGCAAGTGGATCTTCAAATTGACGAGGCCGCCAGTGGAACGGCTCAAAACTTCTAGGGTTAACCGACAACTTCGTTAACTCCGATTTCAATCTCGTGTTCCTCACTTGTATACATTTCCCTAACGATAAATAATTTCTTGATTTAGCGTGCGGATCAAATTTCGTGTTGGAGAATACTTATCGACACTTACAAATGTATGTTAAACAAGGATAATTAATTTTAAACACAAGACTTTGAGTGTTTGAATGTTTGTTATATTTTTGTTCTCTCACTTCTATTTTTTCTTTTTCTTCTTTTTTCGTATGAAAATAACAATGCGAATTCCTCGGCGGCGATCAGATAAAATTAGGATTTATGACTATTGATGAAAGATCAAAGCGTAATATTTAATGGATGCAATTTCGTTGCCGGATAGGAACGCGTAAACTTCGATTGCGAAATATTTTAGTGGAAGTTTGCGGGATCAACGTGAAATCTGAGCGCGGAATCGGCGGAGGCCGCCCTTTTTCGGACGCAACAAATTCATAAATATTGGCTAAAGACTTGAACGCTCCCCCTTGTATCAGCGCCCGAATTTGTAGTCTTTAAGCCTTTTACGGTTTTTGCCAATCGGACATCTTCCATCCCTCCCTCTCCCCCTCCACCCGGGGTCCCCGCGCCATTTCTCATGCCGGGCCCATTTTCGGCACTCTAACGATCTAAATTCAGATCGTTTCCGAGATTCCGCGCAACCGTCCAATAAGTAAAAATTTCTCTCGTTTATCGTGTACATCAAAGGGAGAAGTTTGGCCGGATTCGACAGGCGAGCGGACATTTTTTACCTCAATAACAATTCGGCATGAAATTATCCCTTGTCCGATGCAATATAATTACTAATTAATGGCCGGCGCAACCTTTTAAAAAGCACGAAATTTAGATAGTGCTGCCCACTTTGAATATTCTAAATTGAAATATTAAGTGTTTTTTTATCTGCAATTAATCTGGAATTACGTTTTGTAAACACGTGGAAGGACATTCGCTTTAAGATTATTGTAAACGAAGCAAAGGAGGAGTGGAAAAAAATGAAAGGAGAGAATCGTACGTGGACATAATTACGAAGTACTGTTACGTGACTACTTATTTGAGTTTGAGAAATCCGGTTTGTAGATCAGACTAGATAAAAACGAAATTTAACTGGTCCCCTCCGTAACGCCAACATTTTGTACCAACCGCGAGCATTAATATAGTGGGATCTGTCTTTTTGTCGTTTCATCGCTTACTCTTTATTTTTTATTACATCATTTTTTTTTAAAAAAAACCATACGAAGTCCTCAACTGGAGATTCGTGAATCTTCAATAATCCGATATGTTGTGAAACTGGTTTCCTGGTTGCAATAGCTCGCCAATCCAATTAATAATAAGAACACCATAACCAGTTTGTGGTTCCAAGGTTGTTCCAAGTCATATATACACAAGGGTGAAATTTTGCCCATTGTTTCTGCTCTGGTACGTATCGATCGTTGCCACTATTATTCCATTATAAAACTGAGTCGAAACTTTAAGCGAATTCTTAATTCATGTACAACGAATGTAAGCATTTGAATTGTATTACAATATGTTGAATCTTTCATGTTGAAGGATCATAATATAATCAAGTGGGTATTCGAAAAAATGACATTTCAACCTGAACGATCTGATCTTCAGATCAAAAACAGTCGTAAAATACGAATATAAAATGTTCGTATTTAAATCACTTTATCAAGAATAAATTATCCGTGGACGTAAAACATTCTAAACTATTACAATCTGATAGTACAGAATTAATACGGGAACGATGGTTAAATTTGCACGCGGTAAAGTAATTATGTAAATATAAACAATATACCTAATTATGTTTACGAAAGAAGAAGAAGAAAAAAAAAGAGTTCTGGTTGGTATCAAATCGACACCGGTCGATGAAAAAGGTCGTGTTAGCATTTTAAATGATTCGCTTTAACGTCCGCGTGTGACAGTGCCTCGAACACACGGCTTCGCCGACGACTCTTCGTTAGTACATGACAACTAAATACGGTACATCTTCCCCGAAGAAAGATCCTTCTCTTCCTTTAATTCCTTCTACAATTAGCCGTCGCTTTGGACGGTTAGTTTGTAGAAAGTATGCAAAAGAAAATTACTCCTTTTCGACTGGAACATGCCGCGGAGCCGTCGAAGGATAAAAATTCGCGAAAGGTTCGAGTTCTGTTAATAAATCTAATTGGAAGAGCGCGCGCGCTTTGTTTTTTTAACGCCGCTCCATTAGCGTCCATTAACGACCGTAAAGCGATGGATTTTGAAACCCGCCTCGCTAAATAATTCCTTATTCTCCGACCGATGAAATGTTTGTCGAGACAGAGGCATAATTGCAAAGTTTCCTTGCTACATGGAAAAAAAAAATATGAAGTGCACTACTAAATTTCTATTTAAGTTAGATATATTGTTTGGATATTATTAGGATAAGTAGAAATTATAATTATCGTAGCCAAAGAAATTGATGTGAGTCAAATTTATGAAAACTAACCTAGCTAGTTGATTCAATTTACATACACTGTATGGTTGAATCAGCCATACAAATTTATCTAATCCAAAACACAGTGAAATCCAAGTAGTTTTCGTTGATATATTGAGGTTATGTTGAGTCCCCATAAGATAAATTTATGGTTGAATCAGCTATACAGTTTGTGTAACGTTTAAATATTCATTTTAGTCGATTGCATATCTATGTCCTTCTGCAAATAGAATAAATTCTTACTAAATTAGTTAAAAATTGCCAGATAAACTCATTTACCTATCAAAGCGAATACTTTTTTTTTGCCGTGTATCAACTAGGAGCGGATTTTTAGCCTGCTTTGCTGGCGTAATTAGTTTGAAGTGTGACACTCGACGATCGACACGTCGTCGCGATTATGACTGTTTCATTGGACGCACGAAATTAACCATTGTTTATCTGTATATAAAAGTATAGATCTTATATCTGTTATTTCGTAGTTACTTAACATGCAATCATGAGTTTCTGCATAATCAAACTGCAATCTTGGAAAATATCGCCTCGTCTTCGTGATTTCTTCGCTCACTCGATGCCCTCGAGATGCAGCCATGCACTACCTTGCGTATGCCGCGATGCACCGATAAAATTCGAAGTCGTAAACTGCAAGATAAACATTCCAAGTCAATTTTAACGCATTAAAAATAAAATGCTTATTTTTCTAATCGGCTAAAAAGCGAGATGTATTTCAAATATTTTACAATTATAATCCCCATCGTCTTATGTGAAAACCGGTTCTTTATTTTCAATTTCAATACGAATTTATGGAAGCAAAATGAAGCTCGACTTTTACGAATGGTGAAATTTCACGACGGAATGGCTTAGAGGAAGAGTTGAGGAGAAATTGGATTATGATAAATAATGTTGATGCAGACCTTTTAGAACAATAGCAAAAGTAAAACGAAAAAGGACAGATAACGGTACACGATATTGACAATTCTGCGGAATTTATGAACGTATTCAATCTGAAGAGTTATTCATTATATGACATTGTCATACAATAAGAACGTTAAAAACCCACCAGAGTGACTCTACGAAAATGCGAAAAAGGTAACATTAACATTTCAAAACAGTATATTCCGTTGTTTTAGTGGTTACTCAAGCGAAATGCCGAAAGATAAAAACCGTTTCCACAAGTAATAACATAATTAGGTAAAATTGTGTCTAAAATAATATTTAATATACAACTTAGTCTAAGTTCTTTTTCTCTGCGCAGACCTGGATTATATATCCTACTGCTTGTCTCTCAAAAAAAAAATATTTTTAACATCTATTTCAAGGATCTATTACCTTTGATACAATAAAATTTCTCTTCTTCAGAAAGCTCAACTTACAATACAAAAAATATTTTCACGCAAGCCGAGCACTCTCTTTTCCCTATAAGATAAACAGATTCAACTAAGTGCAATCGCAGATAAAAATACAGTCATTGAAGTGGCGCGAAAAAAGTTATATTGCCTTTTTTTCCCCCCCAACTCGAGGTAATGAGCAAGTACGAGATCGCATAAAGATAACTCAATCTGCCTAAATAATTAGGTCTTAACGACACCGAGCACGCGTGATCGTTATTCCCGAGTAATAGAACGATGCTGCTTATTACTGTATCACTTCCACGCGAAGCCACCTCGTATATTATTTCTTCTGCAGTCGTAACCAGGCACACGTCGACGCCGACCGTAGCATAACTCTCCGGTACCCTCCGAGCGCACCGAGCGTCAAAGTCGAGCGTCTTTTTTTTCTCTCTCTCGTTCAGTTTTCCCGTCCGCCGCGAGCTTGCCCGCGATTGAATGAATTTTTAGTGGCGCATGCTCGAAGGGCGCGCGAGGTGACTCGGCGCGGCTAGATGCGCGCCCGTTTCACTCGCCACCAGCGTCGAATTACCGATTCGCCGGGGCGCGCGCGCGGGGAACCGCGGCTAATAAGCACGTAGTCAAACGCGGACGCGGAATTACGAGGCCTCGTGACGCGCCCATTGGCGAAATGAGCTCGGGCGATAGACGAGCGTTTTTCCTGGTTCGCAACTTCTCGCTGGTCCGCGGGGTTACATTTGCTTTGTGGCGGGGCCATTTTTCGCGCGCTTACAAGGCACTCACTCGGGCCGGATTGCCACGTGTCGCGGGGGGGATCCCTCCAACATTAAAACAAATTTCTCAACATTTAAGCGCGATCGCGGGGGGAAAAATTAACGAGCAAATTGCACGTTATTATTGCGAGGATACACGGGTCCGGGCGTATTAATTGTTTTGATATTGTTTCCGGCGGGGATTATTGAATCGCCCGGTAATATAATTGAAGAAGATCGTATGAAATTATGCAATCCTCTTGCGCGCCGGTAAATAGATAATTTACATAAGAAATCGCGTAAAGAAAATTTTATACCAGTCGTGTAATTATAACGTCGTGCTGTGGATGGGAATTAAAGTAAAAAAGCACCCTTTGGCAATTAAAATCGCCGATTTCAATTTGTATAACCGCCGGGTTCGCCGACAACGCTTCGTCACTTTGCCGGATTTATGTTGCCTTTGATGTTATTGGAGTATTGTCACACTGAGAGAAAACAGCCATAGTTATTATTACTAAACATGCTATAGTGAAAGTTTCAGCGCTTGTAACAACCAGGAATTGCGTTAATATAACCAGAGTTCTAGTTCTCAATACTTAAATGACAAAGTAGTTTGATTAACTAAGATCTATGGTTATTTTTCGTGAATACTAGAGAATTTTAGTTCTTACAACTGAATACTATAGTTGATTCCGCGATCATTCCGCGCATCTTTT
>JABFPN010006014.1:0-12187 GCA_022817305.1 Leptoteleia sp. ZL-2020
TTGTCTGTCGCACAATATTGCCTCTGTCATTCGGACTCCGAATAATGTGCGACAGACAACATAAGCAGTTTTGTTGAACACTGGTGAACGCTTCATTACTAACTTCAAGTGCGAGCCCCGGACCTAGAATTCTCCACACTGCTCGTACCTAGCCTATTTCCAATTATATTTCTTAATTGTGTTTTGTTTAAACATTGTTGTGGAAGTAGTGTTTGACAGCATTTAACCTTATAGAACTAATTGATGGTTTTAAAGGTTTATGTACTTAAGTTCGGTTTTTAATTCATTATACTTTGTATTATCAGGTTATTATTTTATTGACAGTTTAATTTAAAGCACGCGGCCAGCCATCCGCCACTATCGCGATTCCGCGAGGCTCCGAATTCGCCCGACTTCTCGCGAGGCCGCGTGCGCTGCACATGGGCAGCCACGGGCGCGGCCATTATTGTTGTGGGTTGGCGCACGAGCGAGTAGAGTCGCGGCCGTTCTGTTTTTCTCGCGCGTTCCGTTGTTTTGTCGAGTCGGGCTCAGCGAGTTTGGTTGGAGCGGAGGAACGAGGCGAGCGTCTACGAGGAGAGCGAGCCAGAGAGCGGAACGAGAGAGCGGAAGCCAGAGCCAAAGGAAAAGGAGATGAGCAACGAGGCCGGAGCGCCCATCTACTTCGCCTTTCCCTCAACCTAGGGCCACAGCCGGGAGGATGACCGGCTAGGGCGGCACAATGCCCGCATGGTCCCGCGGGCAGTCTCCCTGTCGCCTCGGCGATGGCATCACCGGTGAGTCGTAATCCAGCCATCCGCCTGGCCGGCCGTCAGGCCGGGCCAAATCGATGTAATTAACTCTCACAATCTCCTCTCTCTCTCACGTCGACCGAGGCCATATTTCATTGTTGTTTCCCCTTTTTCCTTCGGGATTGTTGTGCGGCCGCAATGAGCCGAATCGTCACCCCATGAATGACGTGGTGTATGCCGACCCGGCTCTCCGGGGAGCCCGTGACCGGGTTTTTGGGCCCCGCGGTGCGGAGAGTCGCTCTCTCTCGCACCGCGGCAGTGTAATGTAAACGGAATGACTGTGTTAGTGTGCGTGACCGTGAGGAATCGCTAGTATTCATAACTGGATCATAACTGGCTTAATACTGGCACAGCACTGACAGCTGTATTACGGCAAAGTACATATGGACTAGTACTGATTCCGTACTGTATCTCTACTGGCCGGTACTTGTACTTGTCTGCAAACGAAACTTTATCCATTTTTCCCATACTGTTTCAATACAGGCGATGTACTGGTATACAAATGGTGCAAGTAGATAAACTATGCAGAACCAGTACTGCCACCAGTATGCAAACGGATTTAAGCCAGTAAACATTATCTATTTGTTCAGTACTGGTTCAATACAGGCATGGTACTGGTATGCAAAGAGTGCCAGCATTTATCTATTATAATTATGTGTTAAAGATTATAGCATTGCAACTAACAACTGATGGCGCAGCGACAGAATCTATCTATCGGCTACGTCGACGACGCCAGACATTGAACTCCCGTCGGCGTTGTTCAAAAAATAAAGAGTTGTGTTAATATGCGCGTTTATATTATTTACCCCGTAACCCGTCCTGATAAATAGGCAAGTGTCCCCCCGTGTTCCGATGTCCGTCCCGTCCTCGTTCGATGAGGCTCGGCTCCCGGTTTGCTTGGCCTGCACTTCCGGAACCCTAAAGGTGCGCCTCGTTGCTGGCACCCGCCGGGGGATGCCAGCCCGTACACCAGAGGATCAGAAAGACCCACCCGTAACCCGTTTAATTACCTTTAGATCCTCAGCCGCTGGTGGTCAAGCGGCCTGGCGCCCAAACTACCCGGGACGCCAGCGACCGGTGGGCCCCGCTACGCCATTACCGCCGGCTAGCGGCGTCCACCGTGTTACAATATTATTACCAAATTATTTTTGGTTGACCGTTTCAAAGTTATTTGCGAAAAACTGATCCTTTTACCGTTTTTTGACCATAACTTTTAAACGGCAAGAGAGCGCCAACATTTTTTTTTGAAATTCGTAATCAGGCCCCCCCTTCTCCCGAAGAGGGACATTCCGAATAATTACCAAGTATTTTAATGTATTTTACTTATTCATATTTGCGACTATAAGTTTCTGAAAGAATATATGCGGGCATATATGCAGGCACATATGCGACATATATGCCGCCTATACAAAATATTTTTATGGGTTAAAATAGATTTTGTAAACATATATACAAAGTTTAGGATATTAAGTTTATAGACTATGTAATATAATAACTAATATTATATTTTTTTTTTCAGATGTATATGTATGAGAGGTTGGGAAGGTCCTCACTGTACTTTAAACTCCTATACGCCGGAAAATATATGCAGCATTAAATAATGTTATTTCCATATGTATCTCGTGACAACCAAATCGCTACTAAATTTATATATTATATGTTTAATTCATATTAAGCGACCCAAGTAGAAATATGCCCGCGCAAACCATACAAATGGTTGGACCCTTATCGGGTATCTACCGGGGAGCCCTTTAATGGTTTACCACAATAGAACCCGATTTGGCCCTGTTAGAGCTTTAAACGGGTGAGCCCTTACTGGGTTAGAATAAGGCAAAACTTACAGGGCCCCAAAAGGATATTTACCGGGCCCGCCCCTACGGGCTTCAATTGGGTAAAACTTACAGGGGCCCGATAAGGTGTTTACCGGGCACGTCATAAGTGGCTTCAATTAGGTAAAACTTGCTAGTGCCCAATAAGGTATTTACCGGGCATGCCATTACTGGCTTTACGGAGTCCCATAAACGTTTTTATCAGATGCACCAATCTGGGTTTCACATTATTCTAGTTACATTTTTTGTGATTGAATGGATGAAAATTATTCACATATTTCCAATTAATCAAAAGAAGAATTATTGTAAAAACATTATTTTACAAATGAAAGAAATTACATTTTTATTTATAATTAAATATAAACATTATAAAATACTTAAATTTTTAGAGGGTTAATCAAATATTTTTCCTGTGTCAATATGTTTTTCTGCGATATAAATGAAAAGATAAAAAAATGAGACACATGAAAAAGAAGTCAAATTTATGTGAATTTTTAAAGCTGAAATATTGCTTCAATGAATTTTAAAAATGTTTCTAGCTCTTATATGTATTTATTTTTACGCTTAAAAATTGTAAAAAAATTAAAAAACTTAAATATTTACACTTAACATAACTGAAAATTATTAAGGAAATATGTTCATGTAATTAAATTAATTATTATTTATGTAAATTTTCATACTGCTTTTGAACAACATAAATCGAATCAAATGAATAAAAAAGAATTAATAAAAAACATTTTTGTATACAGAGTTATAGAAGAAAGAAGAGGAATGATACGAAATCAAAATGCGATAAGGATACAACGTAAACATGTTTTTTTATAAATTTTTTATAAATGGTTCAGATATAAATAAATTCAGTGACATCTAGTTGTTAATACAAACGACGCGTCGAAGTTTGTGCAATGTGCCCCAAATTGGGTTTGTCCAATGTGGCCCCAATTGGGTTCTAGGTCCGGGGCCCTGTTGGCATCCCCGATACATCGCCATTCGGGGCCTTTTATGGTTTGCCTTGCAGAGATCCATTTTAGCCCGTCTGGGCCCCGACGAGCGCCCGATCAAAATTTCTACTTGGAAATAATTTTAGATGCTTATTCAGGAATATATAAGAAAGTTCATAAAAAATTAGAGAAATGCATATAAATATTTTATTCCACCTTGTATAAATATTCCATACAGTTACGCCGAATAGCCATATCGAACGAACAAAACATTAAATAAAGTGGTGCGCCACTTGGTGGGTTTTTGAAGGTAAAATTTTTATATTATATATATATTGTGACGAGGCATAATTTCTGCTCGACCCTTCGCCACGGCCTTCAGGGTTTCGGGTCGAAATATTCAGATCTCGGGGATGATTATCGTCAATTCGAGCCCATTTTCAACTAAACACAATTTCGCAAAATAAGGGTCAGGATCGCCACCCGGCCTCAATACCGGGAAAATCTCGGAGAAGGGGCCCGAATTTACTCTGTTTCGTCCCGATTACCCATCGGTCATGAAGCGGAATCTTTTCTAACGCAACGGAACTGACCACGGAAGATTCTAGGCAAGGGATCCCTATAACTTCCCGTCCCTAAATAAAGAGCCCTGTTCACGTAATAATTCAATAATTTTTATTCAAACAAAACTTCTATGGTATCTGTTGGCGATTACCTGAAGTAAAGCTAAACTAGAAAGAGAGAAGTTATGTAATACGATAGCAAACAAAATAAAGTCACAAACAAAACAACAACAATCAAGTGTATTTAATGCGAGTCAGTGAACTCGTGAGAATAATTGTCGTAATAGTCTTTGAACTCATAGGAGTTCTTATCTTATAGTAATTAGAATCGATATAGTCGTAATCGTGAAAATAGTCGTTAGTTAAACCTGGAATTCAATCTCTAAATCATGGAGACGCCGATTAGCCGAATCGGTTAAATATAGTTCGTTGAAAGCTTGTTGATATATCGTTATATCGGGTGTCGTATTAGTCGAGTCCAATCGGGACCGAAAGGGCACTTTCGCGACAATCGATATACTAGTGAAAATTGGTCGAAATATACTTCAATCCAGGAATTATTACCACTCAAATTGGGAAAGCGGATCTGGACCAGGCTGGCTGTTGATCCATGGACTTATCTCTCTCTCGCATTCTCAATTATGGATGAGTCTTTCTTTTCTTAATTGTCCTTATTCGTTCGATTACATTGATTCTCGGTCATGCAATATAAATCGAAAACAATGACCGATTCGTGCTGAGCATAACATTGAAGAATTAGCAGTCGAAATAAACTTAGTATTTCTTTCCGTAAATTGTATGCATTTGCTATATTGCGATTATATATTAATCTTTAATCTATTTCATTTTCATTTATATTGGCAAGAGTCTTGCTTTCATTTTATCACAAAATATTATTGGCGCGTCCGCCAAAGTTGACTTTAGTCAACTAATTGCGCTCATCTAATATGGCGCGTCTGCCAATTTAATCACAATAATACAACTATCTCATTTAATAACCATATTATTTAAAGACATCGATACCCTGAGATATTGGGTATAGGTGGATTTAACCGCGGATTCTACACTCTTCAGATAAAATTATTTAAGCCACTTGCTGGCAAACAGTATCAAAACAAAATTTATTTTTATGCGAAACAACACTGGAACTTAAAGCATTACTGGGACACAAGTCGCATGTATAAAATTCCCCGTAATTTCGTGATCGGCGGACAAGCTCTCTCAAAAACCGGCCCCACGCGAATTCCTCAAACTATGACGGCTTATCCCAAAGCCCGTAAACTCTCGACCCCTACGATGGGGATGGCGAGTTTCAAACCGACAAACAATCCAATACCGAATCGTCCTCGCGACGATCAAACCCTATACAAAATCGCCCTACCGTCGTCGCCGTCGGCGACTTACACCGTTACCTATCCTGGATCTCGTGACCGCTGTTGGTGACGCCACAGGAGCGGGAGCTGGAGCTCGGGTGAAGATGTCCGTGCTGGCCTCTTTATCGGTCTCGATGTCGCCGGTGTACATTCTTTTTCTCGCTGACCGTCCGATACGCTAGGCACTCTCCAACTCTCGACTGCCCCACCGCTACGTCGCAAGCTCTTTCATCCTCACTCGGCCGAACTTCGGGTCCGTTCCTCTAACCCGAACGCTGCCGGCTTATCGGGCGCTTTCGGCGTCTCTCGGTAATTCCCGCAAAGCGGGATATTTCGACGATAGGTCCGGAACTCGGGCCTGTTTCGGGACTTCGGTACAGCCCCTGACTTCCCCGCAATTCTCCTGTCGGACTGACGAAGTAACGGTTGTCATACCAGGCCCAACCGTCGGCAGCGAGTCCCTACAGGTTCTCTCCTTCCCGGGCCAAACGTTAACCCGGGTGAGAAGGACTCTCCTCGGATCCGAGACTTCGTGCTAACCGGTACGGTGGCTGCTCTCCGACTTCATGAGAGTGGTCGACCGGCGTTGGCGTCGGAGCGAGCGAGTAACGGGGTGCAGAGCTAAGGGCGTGGGTGTTCTGGAGGGCTGATGGTCGTCCCTCGATGGAGCTCCATTCTGCTCATTCACTCCCGTGCTGGTCACAACCTACGGCTCGAAATTTACAATAAACAAACTGTACAATTTTCCGAGACAAGGGAAATGAGAAAAAAAAACAAGAAAAATTCGAAAACGATTTTTAAACGCCGAGAGAACTGAGCCGAAGCTTCTCGGTATCATTCATAATGGCGTCATCGCCACCTTCGCAACTCTCTCGTGACTCACACGCTGTCTGACTCATACCCATACTGCCACTCACTCTTTTGCTCTAAACGTCATTCACTGTCTCTCTCTCGTACCGCAGTCTCCTATCGCACCCACTCACACGCCCACACTCCTTCTCACTCAAGCATTCGCATAGTCGTCTCGCACCTCGCTATCGCAGAGGTGGAGGGTGCCTACTCACCAGCTGGACATCCTCACCCGCGCTCCCTTGTACCTGTAACAAAATAACCCCTCTCGCGAGCGGTATCATCGACACGCGAGCGCGCGGACGCGGGATCCCACGGGTAAAGCTCAAAAATTACCGTTTTCAGACGGGCGGCAAAAGACGCTCCGTCACAATATAATTATATATAAATGAAGAACAATAAGAAGTTGAAGTAGAAGAGGATGAAGAAGAACAGGAAAATAATGAAGAAGAAGAACAACATTAAGTTGAAGATGAGGTAGAAAAAAATGCAAAAAGATGAGGAAAAAATCACACAAAAAGAAATAAAAAAGAGACATAAAAAATCAAATAATTGACGGAGAGCGAAACCCTTCAACTTTGAACAAATTGTGAAAAACTATTTCTTTAAAATCTAACTAAACTAACAACCTAGGTCCAAGACATCATTAGAAGTAATGTTAATCCTTTGGAGCATATCCCTAAAGTTGATATTTTAAGAGTTATGGGCGAAAGAGTGCGCCCAACTCTACCCAGATGCGGTCTGAACGACCATACAGTTTTTTGGCCTTATCCTTTGAACGGCAAGAGAGCGACCTTTTTTTTTAATTGTAATGTAATCAGCGTGAAAAGACGCATCGATTTCATGTATTTTAATCCCATATTAGAGGGGTGGGGGAGTAAGTTGGTACATAATTACCGTTTATAGTTGTATCCTTGAAAATAGTGTAGATTAATCAATTTTTATATTAAATTATATTACATAGTTTATATGAAACGTACCAAATTTAGGGAACACATTACCAGAATGCTAAAAATGCATTTCGTAAAATCGCTTCACACTAACTTAAGAATTTAGGTTTTTTAATTAAAAAAAAATGTCCTACGTCTAAATAATATACTTCGTCAATTATAAGATTACATAAACATTATGAGAATAATAATTACAAAATCATTAATTTCGTCGCAGTAGCCGTACTGTATCGCCTGTAGTAAAATTGTAAAAAAGCGGGGTGCCCAGCTTTTGCGTTATAATAGTTACATTATTGCACCACATAGATATAAAAACTAATATCTAATATTTTTTAATTTTGTTGGTTAAAATTTTATATCACCTCTTTTTTATATATAATATTTGTTTAATGTAATATTAATAATTGTATAGTATTTCTTAACAGAATCTGGGATCCTGCGCAATCACTTTTACAATGTAATTGTTTTTGGGGCAGATTATAATTATCGTAGCGAAACACATTTATGTGAGTCAATTTTATGAAAAATAACCTACCAAGTTCCTTGAATTTCACACACCGTATGCTGAATCAACCACACAAATTTATCTAATCTTCAACATAATGAAATCGAAGTAGTTTTCGTTGACATATTGAGGTTATGTTCAGTCTCTAAAAGATAAGTGTATGGTTGAATCAGTTGTACACTTTATAAAACCTTTAAATATTCATTTTTTTTTTATTTAATATGTATGAAAGCGAATACATCTTTTTCCGTTTAATAATTTGTAATAATCTTTTCTCTCCGTGTAAATTCATCTTATGTGCTGTTGATTGCTAATCCCGCGGTCATATCCCGTGGTAAAGTCCTGTGATTAACTCCTGCGGCAAAGTCCTGTGTTAAAGTTCCCCGTTGAAGTCTCACGTCAAACCCTACAAATGTTTTAACATTCAAGTAATTTGTTTATTTAAAGCTAGAAAAATGTAATTGTTAAGTTACTTAATTCATTCTACATTGAACATTTCTTAAAATTTTATATAATTTCAATTTAAAATGAGAAAGAATTACACAAATAAGCTGAATAATAATTTACATGTGAATAACATACGTTGAGATTATATTTTTTTGTAATGTTAATTATATTTAAACCCATATATTGTTATAATAAAATTATTCCATTATGTAATAGAAAAACTAATCTGTTAAAATTAAGAAGTATGTATGACGACATATTTAACAATTTATAAAACTGCATCCTCAGCAGTTGTGATGAATTTATTAATTGATCAGCTGATTTGAACAATGCTTTCTTTTTGCTACTATTACTGTTAGTGAATACTATATTAATAAATAATAAATGAATTACGAACAATCTCGTTATTCAAATGGCGTGTCTAAATATAACTTTGTTATTTCTAGGTATTTTTATTCCAAAATTGAATTAATTTATTTGGTATGATTATAATTCAAAGCGTGAAATACCGTATTATTTCTTATCTGTTCCCCCTTTCCGCACGCTGCGAACATTATGAGATTCGAGTTTTTCGTTTTATCGCGGAGTCACTTCGCACACGCAGAGCACGCTTGCCTTCTCTGCGAGAGTCCCCTAGTAAAAATTGTAATCGGAGAGAAATATAGCCCTGACCGGTCATCCGTATGTTCATATTCGGTCCTGGTAGGGTATCCGAATAGGGCGTTGCATATGGGTTTCATCACGCTAGGTATCAATGTGGTCCGTTAGGGAAATAAGTGTGAAATTTAAATAACCATTTCGGAGCCTGATCGAGACCACATACGAATATATGATGTGGTTAAAAATACTTTACCATGAAATTTATAAGTTAAAAAAAAATATTTCCTAATCACTTTTATTATATCAAAGTGTGGTGTATATTTTTACTTATTTTTATTTCCACTCACTTATCAAATATCACTCAGAAATATCCGCTGTCTTTTGTATTTTGTTTGGGCTCATATGTGTCAGATTTTATAATAAACGTAATGAATTTAAATAAATGCAATCGGGCTCTGTTATGGCAAACGAATGAAATTACAATTTTTGTTTAAAGTGGCTACTTACTGGAATTCACATCTAGCCCTGTTAGGATCTCCGAATTTTTTTAAAATCATCAACACGTTGCTGTTTTTGATCAACAGTGAGCTTACGCGGCACCCATTTTGAACAGAGCTTTCTCATGGACAAATGTTCATGCAATATAAAGCCAACACGTTCTTTTGATATCTTCAAAACGATTTTGTGGATTTTTATTGTTGTGCTTTCTGGTGTTATCGCCTCATTTGGACGTCCACTGCGTTCTGCATCATTGGTATCTCTACGACACGTTTCAAGCCAGGAAACCAACGTTTTATTGTGGTTTCTGATGGAGCGGAGTCCCCATAACACTTTTTAAGCCATTGCTTCGCTTGAACAGTATTTTTTCCCATCAAGAAGCAGTATAAAATTAAAACACAAAATTGTTTTTGATCCATTGTTTTGAAAATAAGAAAGGTAGTGTCACTCTTAGCACAATAACTCGCAAACTAATGAATAGAATGCCATGAAATTTTAACAGCTGTCTTTTGAAAGTTAGTACTAACTGAAAATGAGGTGAATGCAATAAAACTAGCGCCATCTATGTGTGAGGCCTGGGACTTTTCAGCCCATGTGTTAGTTAAGTGTTTGTACTCTAGTAAATGGTCGTATGCAAATAATTCTTTAAAATACCCGTGTCTGAACAAAACTCCAGAAGACAGAGATCAACTACAAGCATTAAAGGACATGAAAATATTATTGAAAGAAAAAAGAACGTCTATGAATGGTTTTATTGCTGTATCTGTAATAAATAAGTTGGAAACATTGAATATAATTGATTTATTTTAATGTAACAAATTAATAACAACTAACTTAAGATAAACAGTCATCAGTATACATTTTGCTTTTATATTTGATACAAAATCAACTTTCACTGAATTGATCTTTTTATCATAACGATTGGTAGCCAATACTGGTCCATTCATGAGCCAATTGTCTAGCCGACGATTGGTAGCCAATACTGGGCCAGGCTTTGGCCGATGTTCTAGCCTACGGTTGGTGCAACGATTGGGCCATGTGACAATGGTGTTTCATACCGATTATCAGCCGACCGTTGGCAGCCGACGGTAAGCCAACGGTTGCCAGTCTTGAGCCAGTATTGGGCCATTGGTCAATTTCTACATGGGGTTATATGCCCCAATGGCAAAACTACATGAATTGCACTTTGAATTGCTTCCGCATCCAACGTATTGTAGGAACGTTTTCTGTTTCCCAAAATCTTTATGTTGAGTTATTTAATTTATCAAGTACGCTTGCGTGATAAACGTTAATATTCAAACCGCGGTGTTCGAGTAAGTCGAGCGGCCTGGAAATAATCCAACCATATTTTGTATTCTGAGCGATCAAGCCATTGGGTTGAACCCGATGTAGTCCCGGCAATATCAATTTTACGTAGAAATCTGCACCTAACAAAAGGTTTTGGTACAATTATGGATCGACGAGCGTGAATTTTTGTAAGTTTAACTTATACATTGTATGTTGCGAAGGCGGGCTGTAGGCGCTTATACGTCGGACTATGTACGCGTTAACGGACAACATTGTTGTTATATATTTTTACCTGCGCAGTGACGAGGATAATTGACCGAGGTGTTTCGCTCAAAATACGAGGGTGGGTCAATAAGTCCTTAGAAAAAAGCATTAAAACAATTTTGTTTTGGTAATTTGTTTTTTATTTTTCAACATAATCTCCTTGGGGCTCTATACACTTAATTAGACGTTTCTCTAATTTTTTTAACCCGTCAGTAAAATACGATTGTGGAAGGTCATCAAAAGAAGCATTTGTTTGATCGATCACTTCTTCATTTTAAAAAAAACGTTGTCCACTGAGCCATTTTTTCAGGTTTGGGAATAGGAAATAGTCCATGTTTCATCTACAGTCACAAACAGACGAAAAAATTCATTCGGATTACGTTGCATGAGCGACAACAGAGGCAACCACCCTATTGCGTTTATTGTCGACTGTAAGCAAACGCAGCACCCATCTTTCCAAAATCTTTTTCATACTCAATTTTTCGTGTAATATAGAAATGACGCTACCCTTTGAGATCCCTGTAACCTCAACTATCTCACTAGAATTTAATCTTCGGTCACTTAACACCATATCATGGATTTTATTGATCATTTCTGGCGTAGTCACCTCTACACGGCGTCCTGAGCGTGGTTCATCATTTGTTGATGTACGACAACGTTTAAATTCATTTAACCAGTTACAAATTGTTGCAAGTGAAGGAGCAGATGTGCCGTGAACTAAATCCAACTCATTTTTTATTTCCTTTGCTGTTAAGCCCCATGTGGAAATTGCCAGCACTGACAAACGGCCCAAGCTGCCGTATGCTGGCAGCCAGTACTGGCCCTGCATTGCGGAAGAGCCGAATGACAACAGTTTCTGTCGTATGCCGGATCAATAACGGCAGTTGAATTGTTTTGTTTAACGGGCTTCAGCCAGTACTGTGCCAGTATTGGTTTACAATAACGGCCGGCGTTGTAAACCGTAGCTGGCAAAGTGCTGGCGACGTACCGATTTACAACTAATTCTGTGGTTTGCCGGTTAAGAATAAGGGTCGAATTTGTTGTTTCCCATTACTGATTCAATACAGACACGGTACTGGTATACAAAAGATGCCAACATTTATTTGTTATACATAGGTGTTAAAGATTATTGCATTGCAACTAAGGATTGATGGCGCAGCGGCAGAAGGTCAAGCTAACACGTTGGAGGCTCAAGTTCAAATCCCAAATGGTGCAAAATTTCTTTCAATAAATAAATTTAAATGGTATCTTAACTAAAAATTACTTAACTGTATGTTAATAGAATTTCACAAA